>JBBPCZ010167089.1:0-16923 GCA_037974445.1 Brycinus macrolepidotus
TGGAGATTGCGAGCCAGGCCTTCTCATCCAACATCAGTGCCTGACCTCATAAATGCTCTACAGAATGAATGGGCACAGGTGTCCCAATACTTTTGTCCATGTAGTGTTTGGCCTTAGACAGACAAACTGAGCATTGTCTTGTTTTTGAAAGTGCGCGGGGAAGAGACTTTGACCTTTTTATAGACAGAAGATCCAGCAGTATAACAGGTTCTTTTCCTGCATTGATCTTCAGAACTGATAGGAAAACACAATGCCATCTTTCATAGACAGATCCTCAACAGCACTGTAAAATCTGCTGTGACTCAAGTCAAAGTGAAACTACTGCCAACATGACCTTCATTTACTCGAACATTGTAAACTTTACATTGTAAACATTGTAAATATCAGCTTGATCAATAAGGTTTTTGGGGGTGTTTAGTAATGACTAGGGTGGGCCAAATAGCATTTTAACAATCAAAGAAATGAACTAACTGTTTTTACCTCAACTTTAAAGCTGACATTGAACAAGGGTGTGCTGATCCGATACTCAGTATTGGTACCGGTCCATAAGAGCCAGACTTACTGGATCAGATATTGGAAAAATGCTGAACTAAATTCCGAACAACATGTCGTGTAGAGATGTCAGGACATGAGTAACACAGATGAGAAGCAAGGCTGTGTCTCAAATGGCTCCCTACTCCCCACACAGTAAGAATTAAAATGCAGGTAAAGGTTAGTTTAAGCAAAGTGCAGTCAGATAAATGTATCATTAACAGTTTAGTTCTTGAATGCCTTCTATAGCGCATTTTTAGGAATCTTATAAGATTATTACAAATCACACTGTGTGATATGGATCTAATAAACTTGGTTACGACGCGTGTGTAGGTGTACGATGATGACACCTATAGGATCACAACGTTAGTATAAAAGACCAAAACATACTCAACCTGCGCCGGTGCTGCGTTAACAGAACAAGATGACTTGTGCTCTGGCCAGCGTGCTTTTAATGTCTGCGGAGAAATATTCAAAGAAGAGGCGTGGTACCGGTGCCGCATACCAGTATTCCTTCATTTCGCCTCTATGCTGTTTGGATTTTGCGCACTGTGCTGTGTTGATAAATACGTCATTTCACACTGCATTTTGATTGGCTGGTCTGTAGACGTAGGTCGTAGCAGCACACACACTGTGAGATCGTCGTCCTAAATTTCTGACATTATCAGAAAATAATCGCAGGCTCTCTTTTGTCGCCGTGACGACAGCCGTCTTCGAACCTCTCTCACAGTATGACACTGGACCACCGTTTAGGATGTGTTTTAATTGTTTTGTGCCATACTGTACTATATTGTATCAAATCACAAACCTTTTGCCCACTACTGAATATAACAACAGAAAACATTTTCTTCTTCTGTTACTTCACTCACTAATTTGCAGAATTTTAACAGCAGACCCACAAAGCTTCCCCCTTCAGTAACCAGAGATTCACACACTGACGCTTTGTGATGGAATATACACTTGAAGCGATCGACTAAAGAAACATCAGGACAACAAAAAGAAAAACAGTCAAAACAAGCGACTGACAAATATAGTGACGTGTCTACAGTAACCTTGTTTTTGTGATATACATCACCTTTGACTCAGGAGTAAAAATGCAGAAGCTCAAACAAGACAACAAGTAAAATATAACTGGTGAGATAAGCAGGGGACTGTCCTCGCGTTGCACCTGAATTTTACAGACGATTTACTAAGACGATTTACTACCTCCGTCCACATTTTATGTGATCCTCCCAACTTTTGTGTGACTGTTTAGGCCAGTGCACTGGTTACAGACATCACACGGAGGATGCATCTGAATTATGCATGAAACTGACATAGACGGCTTAGTACATATGGGGCCCTGAGGTAAGAACTTTGTGACTGTGCAATGGCATGGTGTAAATAGCACTATATCCCTAGTAACAAAAAATTCAGGCCTTAGGCCACTGATCACAGCCAAAGGATCAAACATATCAAAGCTTCATTTAGTGCTGTAAGATTCGAGGGCATTCAGATAAGGCCTAAACTCTCTCTAAAATATTTCTTTTCATTGTCGTCTATGGGGCAACGTGGCCTGAGATTGAAGATTGCTGGTTTGAATTTGTACGACTCGCATTTAACTTGAAAAACAAAATAGGTGTGCCATTTCATAGTCAAATTTAATTAAACTGCAAGTAACTAAAGAGTTTAACTTTGAATGTGAAAGCGACTGGAATGCATTCTTTCAATCAACACCTTTCGATAACATATTTCTCCCTGGTTTTCAAGTTTTGATATCTTGATCTCATCTAGGTTTATCTTGACACTTATCTTTCTAGTCACGTCACTGATGAAAGATAAAGATAAAAGATAAGATTAAAAAAAAGATAATACACGTGCTTGAATATGTTAACACAGTCAAGGCAGTCCAAATAGTCTTAGTTTAGTTTTTAACCCTTAAATACATAAAAAATGCAGCTGGTTTTAATCTATTCTAATTGTAAAATAAAATCTCTCTGTAATGTCCTATTTATTTTGATATTTAAAAAAATGACTTTACAAAGATGAAAATTTGAAGTTTTTTATTTTGTTTGTGTTATAAACTACCAAGCAAATATACTTCAGACTTCAGTAGCTTTTATTGTTGCTCTGAATCAAGTCAATAAGAAGCGTTTTCATAGCGATCTGGATTGTTCTGAATGTGTGTGCATGCTCAGTATCAATCACAGAGCACCCAACAATAAGGGCAGCATGGACTGTCTTTTATAGAGTGATAGAAACAAACCAGAAGACAAAGCTCTAATTCCACATTACAATTTATTTTACTACGATCATGTGGACATGTACTAGGCCCAGCACTACAAGGCATCAAAAAGATCATTACCCCTTAAGAAGATTTTTCCGTACTAAGTTTTGTACATAGTAATTTTGAACATTTTAGTTCCGCTGCACCATTGGACATAGTTAGATAGAGTTCCCAATGTTATGTTTTTATAATAATAATAATAATAAATAATAATTTTTATTTAGAGAGCTGAAGTCTAGCAGCGCTTTTGGCAGGAAGACCATGAACAAGAGCATTACAGTAATCAAGACTGTGATTGTGAGCCAGGCTGTTCTCATTGTGAGCCAGCCCTCCTCACTGCTGTCTGGATAAACTTTCTGGCTTGGTGGACCACTTGGTTTTGCTGCGCATGCAGGGAACTGTCCCTGTTTAGCTTATGAAGCTAAAAATTATGAGTGTCCAACCGTAACTTATCCAAGAACAACAGGGAAAAGCATAGAAAAATGTACACATTTCATACATCACCTATTAAAGCCATCAAAGTCATGAGGCTGAATTAGTGTTCTAAGTCTGTCAGATGAAGTGTTTCTTGTTAACTCATGACTTTGATTTAGTGTCATGGATTACTCTCAGCAGTGAAAACAGTTACCATGCTGGGCTAAAAGCTTGCCAGACATAGCATAGCAAGTAGGGGGTGGGATAAGTGAGTTTTGTTCTGGCATGCCACAGCTGTAGCACCCCTCAGACTGACTTCATTCATGTCATCTGGGCAGCAAAGTATGTTTCTTTCAATTTATCACCGCCACTCTTGAGAATTGTTACCCCTCCCACATTCATTCTGTCTTGGCTTTGGGGTTAATAAACAATCGACAGTTTTAACTGGGAGTCCTTTGATAACAGCAGGTCATCTTCTTCTAGGACTTCCATGTGTTTTCCCCTGTGAAAAGGTCACCAATCACCATATGCAGGAATGTGAACGACTGGGCTGGAACGTCGTAAAAATTGCTCAACCGCAGCCCACAGGCTACTACTCGAGAGGAAACCCCTACAATGGCACTCAATTGAGACGAAGGGTGGATCACACGTTTCAACACACACACACACACACGCGCGTGCGCACACACAAACACACACATTCTCTACAAAGTACCTGATTTGTTCAAATATTGCATTAAAAACTGAAAAGTGTTGCTTATGTGGTAGCTGGTGGCCTAGTGGTTAGGGAGTTGCCCCTGTGATCAGAAGGTCGTGGGTTCCAATCCCAGGACTGCTAGTGGCACCACTGAGGTACTCTTGTACTGTCCCCACACACTGCTCCCCGGGTGCTGTGTTCCTGGCTGCCCACTGCCTCACTTGGGTGAATGGGTTAAATACAGAGAATAATTTTGTGCTGTTCACATATGACAAATGGACACTTTACATCAGACACTGTTTGACCCTGTTATGTACAAAAATGTACAGATAAAATTCGGTCAGTGCTATGTGAAGTATTTTATTAATGTTTTGGTAGAGAACAGTGTGTCACACAGTATCAGAAACCACATAAGCAAGCCTGTTTTGAGATCACTTGCTGGACTGATGCTGCAAGTCATCTGAGTTTAACGCTCTATCTCTGTTAAGACTGTGTTTGTCTCTCAAAGGAAGTCAAGCTCCTGGGTGGCAATGTGACTGCAGCCACGGTGGGAATTGTGGGCTTTAAATGTGTTCCCTGCGCTGGTTCAGGGCTGTGTTCGTTCAGGCGGGGAGTCTGCGCTGTGGATTTGCGAGGCACGTTTCAGCCCAGCTTGAATAGGCTTTATGAGGACCACACAGAGGGCTGTTGATCTGGCAACCACGTTTCAGGCTTGTCACCGGATCCCTCTGCGGCTGCACTGCACTCAGACCAGGGCTGTCACGACTCCTCACGTTAGTAATCAAGCAAAATACACATCGTTTAAGCACACAGTCGCGTGCAAAAGTTTGTGCGTCCGCATTCAAACGACCTGTTTAGTTGATGTGAAAATAAGAACACGTCCTCTGCAGAGAACACACATCTCCCCATTCAACACACAACTACTGTTTGTTTGCTTAAGTAAATATGTTGCACAAAATAAATACGTAAAAGGTGGCCTGTAATATTTATTTCTCCAATTTGTAAATATGCAGTGAATACACAAATACTTTAAATATAAATAAAAAAGTGTAAATTAACTTAATAAATTAAGTTTGTGAAGTGTAAATTTGTTATACGTGAACACAGCACACAGTGTGAACAGCATGAAATTCTTGTCTGCATTTAACCCATTCACCAAGTGAAGCAGTGGGCAGCCAGCGGCGCAGGGCCTGGGGAGAAGTGTGTGGGGACAGTACCTTGTTCAAGGGAACTTCAGTGGTGGTACGAGCAGTCCTGGGATTCGAACCCACGACCTTCTGATCGCAGGGGCGACTCTGTAACCACTAGGCTTAAAATTGGGCTCTAAAATGAGCAGAAAAGTTACATATATGCCAAATTTGTTCCATGTAGAGAATAAACAAAATATGCATGAGGTTCAAAAGGTTAAAATTTGACTTGTACAGAAAGCCAAAAATGTATTATTGGAAAAAGATAGGAAAAGCGGTACAGAAAAAAACCTGCATCATTTGAAAACATTAGCTACTCAACATTATGTTAATGCTTCACGACCAATGGACCAAATTAATTATTGCTGATTCACAGAAAAGTTACTCTTTAATCACTAATTACTTAGTTAATAACTGTTTTAGTAGTCTTTTTATTTCAGAGCTTTATCTCAGCTCAGTCAATAAACTTGACTTATATATCAAGAGAATACACTGGTCTGAGATCAGTCAGCTTAGATATTTATACTACTATTGTAGCAGGTGCTCCGAAAACAAGTAAGCTGCACAAAAAGTCTCATTTTCCCAATGAAAATAGATTATGACATAAATGATGCGTTCAGTATACACGTCACTCACTGTGGTCTTGGTGCTCTGAGCCGCTGCTTCACAGGCCTCATTTTAATCTTCTACAAAAGAACCGAATATTTTCCCAAAGGAAAACGGAATAAGAAGTGTCTTAGCAACCGATAAACCAAAGTAACAGAAAAAAAAAGAAAAGAAACATCCTGAAATAACTCACATCCACAGTTTATGACAGTCTGAGGCCATCTGGGCCAGTGATCAAGCCCGACTGCGCTGCAGCCAGGCAGCCGGATGGACGTGGTCTCTGTATAAAGCCTCTTTCAGAGGAGGTCCAGGGCCCGGCTCTGTGAATCCCTGTGTGAAAAACTGTTCATGAAGCTTTTCCTAGCAGCTGACCTTCTGGGATGTCAGTAGATAGGGGAACCAGGGGTTTACACCTTAGCTAGACCTTCTCAGTTGCATGTTCACTTTTTTTCGGAGGGATGCCGTTTAAGAAGTTTATTTGGTTCCCTAAAGAACCTGTGAATGTCAGTGGATGGCTCTTCTAAAATCAATTTGGAAAATGAGATGTGCAGAACTTTAACCCTTAAACCGTGAGTGGAAGCGCAACAAATGGTAAATCGTCGTCATACGGCAAAACAGCTCCTTATATGGAAGTTCCCCCGGTTTGTGTTGATGCTCGAGGTGTCAGACGTCATGCTGAGCTTTGTTTGGTGTTCCTATGTCACGTAGAACAAAAGTTATTGTAGTTTAAAAAACATGCAATAATAATAATAACCACTACTGGGGTTTTACAAATGATGTCACACGCAAATGCCCATAAAGGACAAAAACTCTAAAATTTCTTTTATTTTAGGTCTTAGAAACAAACAGTAAAGATCTTTGACCGGTTTTAGACCGTTTTACACCATTTATTTTTGCTGAAATCAGATTTTACTAATACACTCTGAGTTCTAAGGGCTAAAGAACCTGCACAAAAGGTTCCATTCCATTTTAAGTTAAAGGTTTGCTGGAAAAATGTACGTTTGGGATTCACACAAACAAGCATACAGATGATCATTAGAGAGCCTTGACTTTGCAATTTCTCATTAAATTTGCATCCCTAGGTATCAACTTCACTTTTCTGTGATGTCAGGAACAAATAAGGGTGGGACTGTCTGAGGCCCCCTGAATGGCCCAACTGTCTAAAAGAGGGATCCCCTGAAATATTATCAATATCCATGGCCAGGAGTCCAAGAGAACATACCTGTCCTTGTTCTCTCTGGACCCTCATCGCTAAGTGTAAAGTGTCCATTTGTCATACGTGAACACACCACAGCACACAGTGTGAACAGTCTGTATTTAACCCATTCACCAAATGAAGCAGCGGGCAGCCAGGAACACAACGCCCGGGGAGCAGTGTGTGGGGACGGTACCTTACTCAAGGGTACCTCAGTGGTGCCACTAACAGTCCAGGGATTCTAACCCACGACCTTCTGATCGCAGGGCCAACGCCCTAATCATCAGGCCACCAGCTGCCCTCTAAATTAGGTTAATAAAAAGAGTGCTCTTCTGCATCAGACTTGGACTTGTTAACCAGCGATAAAGCCATAGGCAGGTAGGACAGCTGAGGTCATAGTTTGCTGACCCTTGCACTACACGTTACAAAGGGGCACGAGAGAGAGCTGGATTATATGACGAGAGCACTGTGTGGACTTCACTGTATTAAACCTGCTCCCAACGGTGCTCAGAAAAGCCTTCTCCATGTGTCGGGACGCCACGCTCACGTGCCCTGGCATGCCCCCAGCAATGCTGCTGGCAACAAAAGCACCACCCCGCCTTCCTGGGAGGGATTTGCCCAGCCAGGCGGCTGCTGTTGTCCCATGAGGAGATGGAAACGGCTGCAAGTGTCCGCTTACTGCTCCCAGCGCTAACGAACATTATACACCAGCTAAATGACAGAAAGCAAATGCCAAGCCACAGCGTCTCGGTGTGAAAGTGGATAAACGAGACATCGCAGGCCATATTCGGGGTTAAAGGTGTCAAAGCAACCGCATTTGGAAAAGTAGAACCAGTTTAAATTTGATACAACAATATTCACAAATCTATGTACTCATCATTGGTCAAAATAAAATTCAAACTCAAAACTTAATACAAACTCAGGCTACTTCCAAATGTAAAAATAAAGAAAAAGTTTGATTTATTGTTTCCAATGCATATATTTCACTACATACACTCTCGAAAATAACGATTTGCCCTTTAGAGAACTGCCTTTCTATATGAAATGCGTGGGAATTGCCACACAGGCGACGATTTGATACCATCGCAATATTTGGGCCACGATACAACATTGCTGTGATACTTCACAATTTATGACACAGCAAGTATTATGATTTGATTCTGCAATACATTGTGATTTGTTTTACCCATGTTTTACCCACAGTATTAAAATGCATAATAAGACATTAAGAAAAGTACATGCCTCAGTTCATCTATGAATCTGGACTTTTAATTCCTTTCCAGTTTCCACTGTCTGAGTGTCAGAATCAGAATCAGAAAACTTAATTGATCCCAGAGTAAACTGCTTATGCTACAAGACACAAACGCACAGAAACACAGAGACAAGAATGATATAAAATACAGTATGTCAAATAAAAGTCAAAATAAACTCTACAGAAATACTCAGAAAATACTTAGTACTAAATACACTATGGTATGTGAGGAACCTTTAAAGATAGGAACAACCCTAACATTACCAAGGAACCTTTATACTGTGTTCTTTAAGGTCCTTCAAATCTCTTTTTTCAGTGGTTCTTCAGGGAACCAAATGTGTTTTTTCTCTTGCATCACTCAAAGCAGTCCTTGTTTTTTGTATAGTGGCATAAAGACAAAATTGCATATATCTTTAATCTTTATCTATATTTTCTCTAGTCAGATTTGGGCACTCAGTTTATTCTAATTAACTGAATTATTCTAATAATTCTGACTTAAGTAAAGTGTCCATTTTTGTCATACGTGAACACACCACAACACACAGTGTGAACAGTGTGAAATTCTTTCTCTGCACTTTCACCAAGCCATTCACCAAGTGAAGCAGCGGGCAGCCAGGAACACAGCGCCCAGGGAGCAGTGTGTGGGGATGGTACTCAAGGGTACCTCGGTGGTGCCACTAGCAGCCCTGGGATTCAAACCCACGACCTTCTGATCGCAGGGGCAACTCCCTAACCACTAGGCCACCAGCTGCCCAGCTGTGGAATGTGAAATTTCATTGTGTGCTGAATCATTTCCCAAACAATCAATGGAATCAAATCATTCTGAGAATTACACCCTTAGAAATAACACAACTTGGAGTGTGTAGCATTTGAGCTTCATGATCTGTTGAATTTTAGTGGCTTGGAGGCACAGAAACGGTGCAGCGTTTCCTGCTTGTAAACCTGACTTCAGCACACAGTGCTATGAGTCAATCACTGAAACTATCAATGTTTAACTTGCATCCGGTGCCCTTGTTTTATGGAGGCTGGAGCCCATACATTCCTATGGAGTGACTCACTGACTGTCTCTTTCAGACCAATATGAGCAAACGGAAGTTGTGATGACTGTATTAATGAGGGTTTTACTGAGTATTAAGTGTGTAATAAAGACCATCCAGATCTACTTATCTCACATATCATATTAGAATCAGTTTAGGATTTGTGAAAAAAAGGGATGATTGAGAGAAAAATCTCATTTTAACCATTTTCTTCCAAATTGTAGTCAACAGGTCAAGGCATGTTTGGTGTCTGAAGTTTGGTTCTTTAGTTTCGCACAGGAGCTACAAAGTAGGACTGAAAAATTTCAAAGAGTTTCAGGTCGCAAGTGCTGCAATTTTATATGCTACATTACACAAGACTTAAGGAGGGTAATGATGCAAAGCTCATAATGCAAAGCTTGTAAACTGGCAATCCAGCAGACCACATTCAGTAGTCAGGCCTGTGGACTGCAAAAATGGAAGCGCTGGTGTTCTTTGTTAAAAAAAGGTCTGGAGCCTCATATACTGAAAATCAAATCAAATCAAAATCAAATCAAAGAACTTTATTCTCATTCTTAAAAAAGAACGAAACACAGTATTTCAGGCCTCAGCATTTAGCATAAACATTAAGAGTAAAAAAATAAAAACTATGGAAAAGTAATCTAAAAAAATGATAAACAGACAAAATAAATAGATAAAGAACAGTGTAAAACCATTCAAATACAGTAATAGCAGCAGATGGCAGCACTTATAAAGTGAGGTATGGTAATAAGGTGCACAACAGAGGCTTCATCATGGCATTGTAGAGCAACTCATCAGTCTGACTGCATTTAGTTTTTTGAAACCGTAAATAACTGTAAATAATTGTATTGCAACATAAATGTATTGCAACATAATTGAAAAATCACAACATATTTTCTCCAAACTGATCAGCCCTACAATGAGAATACAATAGTTAAGAAGTACTGGATGTATAGCCACCAGTTTAGCATCATGCTTAGTGCATGGCTACATCATTACCTACTTGCTTCAATCTGTTCAGTAACCTCAAACATACTTGTTTTTGCAGTTTCTGACACTTTATGACCCCCTGTTACGTACAAAACAGACAAAAGTAAGCTGCATAACTTAAAAACAGCAGTAGCGAAATTTCTGCCAGCACTTTTGTCTATTTTTATAGGTAACTGTTTGTCATACAGTGTCAGAAACCACATATGCAAGTCTATTTTACATCATCTAACAATTGCAGTTTGTGGAGGAAGTGTGAAGATGTAGGTAATTGTTAATTCTAATTGTTTGCCTATAAACAATTATTGCTTGTTAGCTGCTAATAGTGGGAATTGCCACAGAGGTGACAATTCGATACTATTGCAATTTTTGGGCCACGACACAATATTATTGTGATACTATACATTTTATGACACAGCAAGTATTATAGTTTGATTATGCGATACATTGTGATTTATTTTACCCTATGGTATTAAAATGCATTATAAAGAAAATAGTACATGACTCAACTCATCTGGACATTTAATTCCTTTCCAGTTTCTGCTGTCTGAGGTTTTGTGGTATTTTGTATGTACCAATATAAAAATGTATTACATATTTTTTGATTAAAATAAAATACAAAATATTGTTATTTAGTGTATCGACATTACAGCATAAGAAAAATATCACAATAAGTTTGATTTTTTCTTCCACCTCTATTAACCACATTAGCCTCAAAGGTCCAGTGCTAAAACTAAAGAAGCAAATTTTATACACCCATCACATCTTGGCTGATTGACTGAAATTGGATTAATGGAAAAGAGTGAATTCTTTTTGGCCAAAACCATATCTAGACCTCCACTCACAATGCTTGTTAGAAAAGGTCAGCCACGCTCTGTCCTGTCATCTGTCGGACATTTGAATGATTATGGTAATCGTACTTATTACTGTAATTGTTCTGTTATAGCAAAACTGACCTCTCATGTCCCTCAGCTCCAGAGAGCCCTGGGGCTTCGGTACAAAAAAGCCAGTGACAGACTGCAGCCATGGCCTGTGGACGTGAATGAGTCACTGCGTAACAGCCTTTAAATTCAATTACAACAGAGAAGGGATCTCGCCGGATGGTGACAGATTGCAATAGGCTTGTCTTTTTTTCTTCCTAACATTAAAGTTTATTTACGCTCTCCAACTAAAGTTTGGGGACGCCTTGCTTCCTTCCGAAATTTGAAATTTCTCACTATTACAGCAAATATCTGTAAAAGAAAAATGAATAAAAAGCAATAAAAAAAATTATTAAAAAATAAATAAAAAGCAGCGATGTCCTAATCCTTTGCGTATAGTTAGCTTCCACTCTATACCATACTGGTGTTCCCAGGTTCCAGGGCCCAGTTTAGTACATCACACCTCAACATGACGCATTAAGGAAAACTATGAAAGTTTCTAAGGTCCTGGTAAAGGACATGGGGTCACTAAAGGTCATACTTCAAAAGCGTGTCCACTGAGTGTTTCTGAGTACGTTTTAAAACATAGTAAGGTCTCTTGTGGCTCTTAAGGGCCTAACTAGTATTGACTGGTAAGTTTCCTGCCTTTCTCACTCCTGTTCAATGAAATGTACAAACACCATATCGCAATATGCACATCTGTAAATATTCCACAGGTACTGATGCTGATTAGGTCTGCACAATATATCGTCTGTTAATCGTTATCGCAATATCGGTCTCTGCAATACTGATATCACAAAAGGCTGCAGTATGCATATGAGCCTCTAACCAATCACAGAGTTTCTGACAGGGCGACCAGTCACAGCTCCAGGTGAGTTACTGAGTGTTCTGATTAATCGAGGTCTTCATGTAATCCAACAAAAGTCTAATTTTGAACCATAAAAGGTACTGGTGAATCGGTACATGAGTGGGCAGGGCTAAACTGCTGCAACTAGAATTAGGAGGTATATCCAAATGTGTTGGTTTGGTGACATCAAAAAAACTATCACTTGAAAATAGGCTGTTTTTGTAGCTTATTTCCCACACATAGACTACATGGATGAGGGAGTAAACGTCCCCTTTGAAACAAAATTTATAGCAATTTTAAGCCTCTTTGGTTCCAGAAAAGTGAGGAAATGAGTCCTTTAATATCTTGAAAAGCATTGCAATCGCAATATGTAGCAGTAAAATCGCAATACTGATATTTTGTGCATACTGTGCAGGTCTAATGCTGATTTAATTGTAATGTTGAGGAAATAGAATTGAGAAAATGGGGTACAGACATGGAGCCATGGGAACATAAAGTAGTTTCTAAGAACATTTCACTGAGGAAACAGGGGGCTCTGGGAACACCTGGCCAGTTCCAAAATAACAAAAAGGAAACAGGGCCTGAGGAACACAGATCCCTGGACACATAGGCCCCTAAAACCACAGCACTGTTTTCAGGGCCCTGTGTTTCGTGTAGATCGTTTCATTTAGCAAATAAAGAGGGAAGAGCCCAAATAATAGTAATGATTTTAAAGCTTTCCAAACTACTGTTAAAAGCTCCCCAAAGCTGACTTATTCAACTGAAAGTACTGATTTTTTTGAATGCTGACATTATGGCAAAAGGGAGAAATGAATGGACTTTGGTTTTTGTCTCTAAGGTAGCAGTGTCACTACTGATTTTTTTCTTCCATATAAACTTGTCTGGTCATAAATAGGCAAAATTATCACAAGCCTATCATGAAAACATAAAAAAGTTCTGCATACTTTTGACACCCAGTGCATGTATTGCTCATAAGCAGTCATCTCTTATGAATATCAAACTGTGCTCCAGAAGGTTGGACTATGACAGGGTGAGCATGTAGAGTGAAATGAGAATCAATGACAGGGCCTCAAAACCGCAATATCTGATCACTAGTCATCTAAAAGGCTGCTATCAGACCATAACTGCTCCGTTTTTACGACTGCATGGCCAAAACTAACATTATTGAGTTCTCAGACCATTCTGGAAATTTGTGGGACTGCACAGATCAAATGCTAAATATAATAATATGAACTCTACTGTAATTTACAAAAAATGGATGAAAGTACAGACAATATTCAGGCTTTGAGAGGCTTTCTGCTGCTGTTTTTCACTTTTAGGTAGTTTTGTTTATTTGAATAGCTGTCATACTGTGTCACAATCCCATTTTTACTGTATGCAGGTATGAAAACCATGGCCACTAGTACTAATAAGATAAATCGCATGAGCTGTTTTCATTGAAATAGCTGTTACTGTCACTGATGTTCTCATTTCTAAACAGTTGACCAGCTACTACACAGCTACTATAACACAGCTATGTACAGCTACTATAACACAGCTATACACAGCTACAATAACACAGCTATACACAGCCACTATAACATAGCTATACACAGCCACTATAACACAGCTATACATAGCCACTATAACATAGCTACTACACAGCTACTATAACACAGCTACTACACAGCTACAATAACACAGCAATACACAGCTACAATAACACAGCTATACACAGCCACTATACCACAGCTACAATAACACAGCTATACACAGCCACTACAACACAGCTATTACACAGCTACTATAACACAGCTATACACAGCTATACACAGCCACTATAACAAAGCTATATACAGCTACAATAACACAGCTATACACAGCCACTATAACAAAGCTATACACAGCTACAATAACACAGCTATACACAGCTACTATAACACAGCTATACATAACTACTATAACACAGCTATACACAGCTACTATAACACAGCTATACTCAACTACTATAACACAGCTATACACAACTACTACAACACAGCTACACACAGCCACTACAACACAGCTATACATAGCTACTGTAACACAGCTATAAACAACTACTATAACACAGCTACTACACAGCTACAATAACACAGCTATACACAGCTACTATAACACAGCTGTACACAACTACTATATCACAGCTATACACAACTACTATAACACAGCTATACACAACTACTATAACCCAGCTATACACAGCCACTATAACACAACTACTATAAACCAGCAGCTCTTAATCGTCCAGTACTATCAATGGACATTGTCTTGCACGTGTAGGCCATGGTCTGTATATTGTCATGTATGTTGCCTGAATGTGTGTTTTCTGCATAGAGGACTGCAGACTGGGAGACTCTTTCAACTAATAATGCCACTGCAGGCCCAGCACGACTTAAACAAGTAAGCCAGAAGCTCTGCTGGCAGAACACACGACACAACACTTTTAAGGGAACAACATTATTATTCTTCCTTTGTACTCCAACGTCGAGCTAAAAATATCCACTATAAAGCAGATGAATACGGACAGGTACGGATACTTTTCTCCTCTGTGGGAAAGCAGGCAGTTGCAATCTGTGCTGCTGACCGTGTTTCCTCCCTTTAGACCCGGCTGTTACTCCTGACTTCTTAATTAAAGGTCATCTCTGTTCTTGCTCTTCCCGCTGGCCATGAACAAGCAGAGTACAGCAAAGGCTCCCATCCATCTACTGAGCTATTCAGTAAGAAGCTTTATACCAAAATCTAACCTAATATTGAACAGATTCTGGCAGGATTTATCTGAGCCCAACTGGATTTTAAAGCACCAACGTCATGGGAAAAAAAAAAGAAAGAAGAAAAAACAGCATTTATTCCATTGATGTTACATCAAAGCACATAAAGCGTCCCATTTTGAATTAATAGCTTTTGCGATGTCATCATCCAAACGCAAAATTACATAAGCAAGCCTATTCAGCCTACAGCAGTTTAGCTCCGCCCACAATGAAGGTACAAGGAGTGTTTCAGCCTTTGGAATGGGGCACAATACGGGGCAATCAGAACAGAGGTCGTTTACATCTATCACACTTAAAAGGCACAGTAACAAACACTGCTTGTTAACTTCAAAAGAGAGTTTGGTAAAAAGACAACTGATTTTAGTACGTAAAACTACACAGATGTCATAAGAGGACCTCAGTGGGGGTGAGAAATAATGAAAAAGTGGGATAGAAGGTGTTCAAAACTGGTGACTTCTTACACATGTGTACCACTATGTGCATTATTTTGCTATGATGTGCAATAGTCTACCACGAGCAATACTGTACAATGTTCTTATTGGGTGCTAAAACATTATACAATATCTAATTATGTGCAATAGTCTCACCATATGAATATCACTACTTATGTCAATATTACTTATTTACTACTGATCTCTATTACATGCAGTAACGTACTCCTAACCACCATTTGTGTTACTTGTAATTTGCTTAACTGTAAGTTATTTACTTATAGTATTAATACCCAGCATTTGTATATGTAGCATAGTGTATTTCATATTGACATTTTTCTACAAATGTTTTACTGGATTTATCTAGACTTTATATTTTATATTGTTCTTGTCTCTGTGCGGTCATAACATAAGCAATTTCCTCAGAGTTTTCTGATTCTGATGTACTG
This sequence comes from Brycinus macrolepidotus, assembly GCA_037974445.1. Taxonomy (NCBI): domain Eukaryota; kingdom Metazoa; phylum Chordata; class Actinopteri; order Characiformes; family Alestidae; genus Brycinus; species Brycinus macrolepidotus. The sequence continues at coordinate 15,609 of JBBPCZ010167089.1, forward strand.
TGTGGAACCAATAACGAATAGAAGAGTGCACAAAAACATAATAATAATGATGATGATGATAATAATAACAACAACAGAAGAAAGGATACCAGAATGGACATGTTAAAGGGTGTCCACCTATAAGGTTCTTCTTGTCCAGTGCTTGACCTGCTAGAGCCACATTGGAAGATCTGCCACAACTGATTAAGACTAATTAAAAGTTTAACACAGATTATTTCTCACTATACTGACTGTTTCTTTTTCCATTTCACAAAACTGAGACAGCAAACATCATTAACCCATTCATGTCCAGAGGAAAGCCAGAGCTTCTTCTGATTGGTCTAAAGTGATGGATGAACTTTGTGTTCATGCTGTTAGATCACACAACTAAAAGTGCCTAACTGACATTAAAGCTCACTTTAAGTCACATGGACGAGAAATGTAAAAGTGTCAGAGATGGACCTGCATGGGTTAATACTCTACACGTGTTGTGTAATAGACGCCCCCCCCAATACACAAACACACACTGTATTTGTGCATGCATGAAAGAAAACACATCAACCAAAATACAGACCCTCAGAAATCACACTGTGTGAGCACTGCCAGCTTGAGCCCAGCACTCTCCAAACTGTACGCTAAAGAGTCTGAGGTTTGAAAAAGCACCCACTTTCAGTCTCAACATCCAGAAAACCAGCCGCATGAAAAAAACACCTCCAAACCAGCCCAACACACTTTCTCTCCTTCCTTCACACTTGCCGCAAAATGTACCCTCTTCTTACTCACCTATGCTGCACTTTATCTCGCACTTTTTCCTCTAATCGTCGCTCCGTCTGTAAATCCCTCTCTCTATGACTCCCTCTCTGCCATCTGCGTAACTGAGATCCGACTCCTCGGCGAGGCGGTTCTTTAAGCCGACTCTTTTCAGCGAGTCGGAGGAGCCGAATCACAGCAAACCTTAGTACACTATATGGACAAAAGTTTTGGGACACCCCTCTTAATTCAGGGTTGGGGTTGGCTCCTCACATCCAGTAAAATGTAATCTTAATGCTTCAGCATACCAAGACATTTTGGACAACGCCTTGCTTCCAACTTGGGGAAGGACAAAAGTATTGGGACGCCTGACCATTACACCACCAGGGACTTCAATGACATTGCATTTAAATACATAGACTTTTATATGGAGTTGGTCTCCCTTTGCAGCTACAACAGCTTCCACTCTTCTTGGAAGGCTTTCCACAAGATTTTGGAATTTCTGAGGGAATTTGTGCCCATTCATTCTGTAGAGCATTTATGAGGTTCAGGCACTGATGTTGGATGAGAAGGCCTGGCTCGCAAT
>JBBPCZ010167113.1:0-16918 GCA_037974445.1 Brycinus macrolepidotus
TTCTTTCTTCAATAATAAACACTTCTCTTCACTGCCACTTGGATTACCCACGTGTCTTGTTCTGCTGGTCCATCACAGTACAATAATCTATTAGATTAATTAACCTACGTGTATTGGTGGCTGAATGTCTACCCTTGATGAAGCCTGTTTGATCTGGATGTATTATAAAGGGGGTGATTTTTTCCAGTCTTCTTGCTAAAGCTTTACAGATAATTTTAAGATCTGTATTTATAAGCGATATAGGGTGGTAACTAGATGGAAGCGTAGGGTCTTTGCCCAGCTTAAGTAGTAAGCTAATATTAGCTGAGTTCATGCTAGAAGATAACTTGCCACTCTCCCTAATATGACATACCATTCTATAGAAAATGGGTTCCAGCGTAGTCCAGAATTATTTATAGAATTCTGTTGGAAAATCATCTGGACCTGGAGCTTTCTTATTGGGCATATGTTGAAGGGCATCATGGAGTTCAGCCATTGAGATGGGTGCATCCAGAGCCATAACCTGAACGTCCTGTAATTTTGGAAGGTTTATATTATTGAGGAATTCTTCAATATCAGCATCTGCCGGGTCAATTTGTGACGTATATAAGTTTTTATAGAAATTTCTAAAAGTATTGTTTATTTCCTCAGGGTCATGGGTAATATTTCCTGCTGAATTTTTAATGGAAGCGATAGTTCCTTTTTCTTTATTTAGTTTTAATTGGTTGGCTAGAAATTTGCCTGCATTACTTGATCTTTAGTCCAACTGTATCCCCAATTTGCCCTCCTGATTTACCAGGTTGGAAGGTTATTTGGAGCACAGATGATCTGATAGTAAGAGAGGGGAAATTAATTTATCTTTGACCCTCTGATCTTTTCATATTTTTTTTTTCCATGTAGTATGAAATGTTAGTGTCCTGTAGTATGAAATGTTAGTGATGTAACTGAACAAGTGACTCAGGTGACAAGAGACATGTTTTTAATAGTCTGTGTGACTCTTTTTACATGAAAATTTTGATGTAAAATTATGTAGTCTCCACCTGTCACTGTGAGAGTGCAGTTGAAAGTAAGTGCTGTTTTAACGTTTAATTTCACCATTATCGCTCCTTGTGTTTGGCTGATTGTTGCATAGTTTTGGCATATCCAGGATGAAACCCCGCCCTCGAAATTCACCTTGCTCGGCATGCTTGTTCGGAAGGGGATACTCAGTGTGGGCAATCATTGTTGACTCGTGAACAGCCGTGTCCAGTTAAGCTCACTGTATATCAAACAAGCACTGTTGCTAAAGCGTCAGCGGAGGCATCAGCCCTCATGTGCAGCCCTCCTTGTGTGAAGACCTAATCTTGTAAAGACCAGTGAGTTTACCTGTGTGAGTCCACTGAGCAAGGACACCGACAAGGCTATCAGTTCTACTCACCCCAGGGCACTTCCATTACTCTAGATAAACTATGTGCTTCCACTACATTCCTGTCATCACTGGTATCTGCAGATGGTATGACTATCCAAAAAGACAGAGCAAACCCGACCTACCTGAGGTCTTTACAATATTCAGCTTCTGTTCATGCACCCTTGTCTGTGGGGCTGTTGTATTGTCAGTCCGCAGTGAATAAAGCTGACTTCATCTCTGCATATGCTAATCAGCTATCCCTTGATCTGCTTGCTCTCACTGAAACCTGGATCCAACCAGAAAACACAGATACCCCAGCTGCACTCTCTACCAACTATGTACTCTCCCATACCTCTCGTTTGTCTGGATGAGGAGGTGGAACCGACATACTTATTTCCACTACTTGGAAATTTTTGCCACCACTGCCTCCTAATAATTATGCCTCTTTCATATACAATGCTATCCTGGTATCTGCTCTTTTGAAACTCTCTGTACTTTGTGGGTGAACTTGACACACTACTTTCTGCCATCCCTGACTATGACTGACCATTACTCATCCTATGCGATCTGAATATTCACCTTGACAATCCCAACTCAGCTGACTTTATGCCCCTGATCTACTCTTTTGACCTCAACCTGGTTCTCTGTCCTTCAACCCACAAAGCTGGAAAAGGACTTGACCTCATCCTTTGATGAAAAACTCACTCCTCATTCAGTCAATCCTGTCCTCTTTCTCATCCAGCATCACTTATGCCAAATCCTCATTCTACAGTAACAAAATTAACTGCACCCCAGACATTCGAAACATATTCTCTACCTTCAAAGCATTGCTCTCTCCTCCTCCACCTCCACCAAACAGAAACCTCTCAGCAGAAGTTTTTGCCTCCTTTTTCACTGAAAAGGTGGTGGCTATCAGTAGCCAATTCTTCGATTCACACAGGGCCAACCCTTGTCCCATTATACGTACTTGGGTCAAAAGTGCATCACTACTATCTTACCCCTCTCATGAAAAGTGAGGTATCCAAACTCCTGACTTGTAGCCGTCCCACTACCTGTCCGCTCTAACCTATCCCTACATGGCTCTTCCAAGCCTTCTCTTCAACTATCATGCCCACTATCATGCATGTGGTTAATGCCTCACCAGCCTCCAGAACATCTCCTATGAGCTTCAAACTGGCTCAGGTTACGCCTCTGTTAGAAAAGTTCTCCCTCAACCCTGCTTGAGAATTATAAGCTGATTTGTTGCTTCCATTCTTATCCACAATCATTGAAAGGGTGGTCTTCAAATAGATCTCAGAAATCTTCTCTTGGAATGACCGCCTTGATCCAATTTCTGGTTTCAAGACCGGCAATTCCACTGAAACGGCTTTGCTATCAGTGACTGAAGCTTTAAAATCAGCCAGAGAGGCAGCTCTGTCCTTAGTTATTATCCTTCTGGAACTATCAGCTGCCTTCGATACAGTTGATCACAACATCCTCCTATCCATACTCTCTAACATGGGCATCTCAGGCCAAGCTCATTCTTGATTCAGATCTTACCTCTCTGGGCATTCATTCAAGGTATCATGGTTGGGACGAACGTCTTCATCCCATCAGCTGCCCACTGGAGTCCCCCAAGGCTCAGTACTAGGGCCTCTACTCTTTGCAATTTACACCACCTCCTTGGGCTTGATTGTCCGCTCTCATTGCTTCTCTTATCACTGCTATGCTGATGATACACAGCTATACTTGTCCTTCACCTTCTCAGCACGTATTTCGGCTTGTCTATTAGACATATCCACATGGATGAAGGATTGTCAGCTACAGCTAAATCTTTCCAAGACAGAACTTCTGGTTATCCCAACCAAACCTTCTATCCATCAATATATCAATATAAAAACTGCCTCTGCACTCATCACCCCATCTAAGGTAGTGAGAAACCTGGATGGCATGACTGATCTTTCTCTGACCACATCACATCTGTCTCTCGGTCATGTCTCTTAGCCTTATACAACATCAGGAAAATCAGGCCATACCTGACTCAGTATACCATCCAACTCCTGGTACAAGCTGTGGTTATCTCTCGCCTTGATTATTGCAATGCCACACTAGTGGGTTTTCCACCTTGCATAATAAGATCCTTACAGCTGGTCTTCAACCAACCCAAAAGGTCGCATGTCACCTCACTGCTGATTGACCTACATTGGCTACCCATGGCTGCCCGAATTAAGTTCAAGTCACTTCCCTACAGAGTGACATCTGGGTCTGCACCCAGCTACCTTTATCGCTCTTTATATCAACAACCACTGGTGTTCTCCCAGTCACACTAAGGTGAGGATGACCATTCACATTTAACGGTTAGCAGTTGGTCTCCAGCCTTCATAGAGTTGTCCCTCGTCATTATCATCGTTGTTTAAATTGCACCCGATGCTAACATGGCACAGGTGTATGACATCATCAGCTCTGCGACAGCGGACCTCCTGACCCAAAACCCAGACACATTTATGGCCATCTCAGGGGATTTTAACCACACAATGGAATGAGGGCCATTACTGGCCTGAAACAAAAGAGAGGTGCTATGATGGATGGAAATGTGGAATGTGCCAACAACCTAAATCTGCACTTTAATAGGTTTGAATGCTCTATCCCTCCTCCCCCGACACTCAGCTGTTCTCACTTTCTCCCTTCTCCTCCACCCTCACTTGCATCCCCAGTCTGTTTCTCTCTGTCCCTCTCAGTAGATGACATCAGAGGGGAACTGTGTAGACTCTGTCCCAGTAAAGGTGCAGGTCCTGATGGCATCAGCCCCAGGGGCCTCACATGCTGTGCAGCCCAGCTGTATGGAGTTCTACATCTGATCTTTAACCTGAGTCTGAAACTGCAGACTCCCAACATTCTGGAAAACATCTTGTCTGATTCCTGTGAGGGTCATGTCTTCTCCAGTGCTTTTAACGCAATTAGACCATAACTACTGGGGAATAAGCTCATAGAAATGCAGGTGGATGTCCCACTGGTATCTTGGATTACGGACTACATAACTAATCGACTACAGCATGTCCGGCTGAAGAGCTGCTGCTCTGATAACATTCTGAGCAGCATGGGAGTGCCGGGAACTGTCCCATCACCCTTCCTCTTTACCCTCTACACGTCTGACTTCAGGTACAGATCTCAGTCATGTCATGTCACCTGCAGAAATTTTCTGATGACTCTGCCATTGTGGCCTGTATCAGGGATGGATGGGCGGATGAATACAGGAGTGTGGTGGACAGCTTTGTGGAGTGGTGTGAGCTAAATCATTTACAACTTAACATCACAAAGACAAAGGAACTGGCTGTGGAATTTAGGAAGCTGGCTCCTTCTCCCATCCCTGTCACCATCAGAGGGACTGATGTTGAGGTGGCTGGGGACTACAGGTACCTGGGGGTACACACTGACAGCAAACTAGTCCAGGAAAACCGACGTTGTCTTCAAGAAGGGGCTGAGCCAGCCTTATGTACTGAGGAGGCTCAGGTCTTTCATTGTTTGTAGGACAATGCTGACCATTTTCTATCACTCTGTGCTAGAGGGTGTGGTGTTTTTTGCAGATGTATGCTGGGGCAGTAGGGTGAAGGCAGCTGATGCCAACAGGCTGAACAAACTGATCAAAAAGGCTGGCTCTGTCCTGGGTGTCAAACTGGAGACCCAGGTGGAGGTGTCTGAGAGGAAATTGGTGAAGAAGCTTCTCTGCACCATGGACAACCCCTCCCACCCCATGCACGCTCCTTGATCGGAACACACGCAGCAAAAGTCCCATTGCCTCTAAATGTAGAACTGATCGCCACAGAAAATCCTTTCTACCTGTAGCAATAAGATTTTATCCCTGTTCTGTAGGTGATCTTTTTCAGTCGTTATGTCATTCTGTTCCAAATAGGATTTATGCAATACAGCTCAACTTAATCTTTGAACTGACTGAATGTTATTGAATGTTAATCTCATCCCCTCATCATCTGCTGCTATTTTATTGCATTCATTATATATTTATTGCACGAACACTAAGTCATAGACCTGCTGGTGCAGCACACTAAATCTTATACACACCAATGTCAGTGTTAGTTATTTTGTTACAATAATGTTCTTGTTGTTGCACTTTTATTGTCTTTTTTATTTCTATTATCTTACTTTTATTCTTCTTGTTATACTGAGCATGCTAATGACAAAAGAATTTCCCTCAGGATAAATAAACTCCTTTCTTATCTTTTTGTCCTATCTTATCTTATCTTATCTTATCATCTTATCTTAATCCTATGATTCAGGCTTAGGTTCCTACTCGCTCCCTCCGCTCCTCCAACATCGTCTGGCTCTGCCATCCCTACACACAAGGCAAATCCAGCCTTTCCTGGGCCATCAGAGTAGTAATGTGCTGTGAGGCAAGAGATCGAAGCACCCTCACAGGCCCACATGACTGAGCACAGGGCTCCTCCGATTACAAAAGTCAGGTGAGCTGCATTAAGGGAGGAGCCAGGACTCTTTAAAACACGGGCTGTCCAGTAGAGTAGAGAGAAAAAGGAGAAGACTGATTTAAGAAAAGACTGAAGAAGAGGGAAGAGCAGCCAGAGACTCGAGAGAGTGGCCAGAAACAGGAGAGACAGAGAGTAGGTAGTGAGGAGAGCCCGTGCTGCACCACCGAAAGTGGTGGTGGTTTGATTCGTGCTTTTTGTAAACTGATATGTCTTTTGTTTAAATAAAAGCTCCGGTGTGCACCCACTCTGGTGTCTCTGTGTGTTCCTGGATGTGGGTTTAGGCCTCAGCGTGTGGGTGGTGACTGTTCCCCAGGCTGCACACCACAGTGCGTACATGCTCAGAAAATCCATGACCACTTCTGGGATACTGGGGATGCATGGCACATGTAGCAGGGCATCCAAGCCATCACCAACTACATGGCATGCCCTCCTGCCTGTGATTGTGAGGCATCCCTTCCAGATGTGCTGAATCACTTCTACACATGGTTTAAAGCACAAAATGAGATGGCAGTGAGGAAGACCACCCTGCCCTACAACAAGCAGGTGCTCTGTCTGACCATGGCTAATATGAGGAAGACTCTGCTTAGAGTAAATCCACGGAAGGCCGGCAGAGAACATTCCTAGTCTTGTGCTCAGAGTATGTGCGGACCAGCTGGCAGATGTTCTCACAGACATTTGCAGTATCTCTCAGAGCACCACCGCAATTTCAATGTGCTTCAAAGCCACCGCCATCATCTTCATGCCCAAGAACTCATCTGTGCATTGCCTCAATGTCTATTGTTCCACTCATCATCATGCAGTGTTTCAAGAGGCTTGTCAAGAGGCACACAAAAGCAAGGGGTCCAGCGCTGTCCCACTCACTGGACCCCTTGCTCAATGGATGACTTCATGCGGCCCTCACACACCCCGACAAATATCACACTTATGTGAGTACTTTTGTTGTTTATAGACTTCAGTTCAGTATTCAACATCACTGCTGGGCCTGAACATCTCCCTCTAGAACTGGATCCTGGACTTCCTGACTGGGAGACCTCAGTCAGTCAGGACCGGGAGCAACATCTCAAGCACCACCACACTGAGCACAGCGGCTCCCAAGGGCAGTCTGCTCAGCCTCCTGCTGATGACCCACGACTGTGCAGCAACGCACAGCTCAAACCACATCATCAAGTTTTGTGATGACATGACCATGGTGGGTTTGATCAATGGGAACAATGAAGAGGCATACAGAGACGAGGTGCACGGCTAATGGGCTGGTGCAGAGCCAACAGCTTGAACGAGGACAAAACAAAAGTTGACTTCAGGAGGGCACAGCTTGATCATTCTCTGCTAAACATAAATGGCTACTCGGTGGAGATCATACAGAGCATTATACTGTATTCATTCCAACTAGTAATGTAGCTGTTGACTGCAGTAAATGTTGTCTTGTCCTGTTGTTTTGCTGCTCTTCTTGCACTTCTTTTCTCTTTGCACTGTTTTTTGTCCTGTCCGCACTTGTGTAGTCTTGTGTTGTTCTGTTTTTGTTCTTGTGTTGCACTATGGTCCTGGAGGAATGTTGTTTTGTTTAATTTTGTCCTGTGTAAGTGGCTGAAATTACAATAACCCTACTAGGCTTTACTTGACTTGACAAAAAATATCATTGTGTAATCATATGTATCAATGTAGAAAACAGAATCATGATGCATCTAAGAATTTATTGCTTTTCCAGTTTTTTCAACTCCTTATGAAGAAGTGGTTTAATGTGAGGTGATTTAAAAATGCAGTGGTTCTCAAATAAAGAGAAGGGATCCTTTCATGCAGCAGTTAACAGGAGAGAGAGTGGAGAGTGCTGTCCGATCATGTTAACCTTGCCTGAGTCCTGGAGAATGCTCTATTTTTGAAACACTCAGAGGCCTATGTGTATTTGCGTATGTGCATGTGTGTGTGTGCATGTGTTAACATGGCAGTGCACCACTGTCTTTACCATTCCACCTGCAGTCAGGAATATGCAGTCACATATTACTGCAGACCTTTCTTGCTTCCTTCTTCTCATCCTTTTTCTGCACTGCAGCACACCTCCTCTACATCCTCATTTCTGATACCAATCCCATGATCAATTATGGTTATCGGTCTCTATCATTTCTTTATTGATTCCCTAATGAATTCTTGATGAGTTTTCTGTGTAGAAAAAGGCCCACGTACATTTATTATCATGTTTTTATTATCTTTGAGTCTAAACATAGAGTAGAATGTCTGTCTGATAACATCTGAACATTTTACAATAAATTACAATGCTCTTTTTTTTAAAAGGTTGTAACAATAAATGAACAAGGTGTTCATTTGCAAAAACAGATCTCAGTTTTCATTAATGTTTATAATTAGGATTAATAATGTTTATTAATAATGTTTATAATTATTTCATTATAAATAATGTTTTGTTATCATGTATTCTAGGCAATATCAAGCAAATCGCATTTGTGTTGTTTTCTTTAAGTAAACATAACTCAGTATAATACTCAATAAACTTACAAAAATGTGTCAAATCAAAAACATCCCCTGAAGGAGACAACATCACAGACTCTCCGGTTTCGTCAAAATGACCTATCTTTAAAGATAACTTTTAGCCAAAGTTACGCCAAAATCCTTTCCAGTGCCAGCGCCAGCCTCTCATCCAACTCACTATACGCCTTAGCTTTAGCCTTTGCCACTTCTCTCTTTACCTTATGGTTCATCTCCTTATACTCCTGTCTACTTTCTTCATCTCTGTGACTATCCCACTTCCAGAAGAAGGTGAGGACCTGAGGATACTGTCCTGTACTTCCTCATCCCTCCACAAGGTTTCCTTGTCCTCTTTCCTCTTTCCAGATGTCACCCCTAGCACCTTTCTTATTCTTACTTCTGCAGAAGCTGCCCAGCTATCTGGCAACTTCTCACTGCCACCCAATGCCTGTCTAAACTCTTCCCTGAAATCCACCTTACAGTCCTCCTTCTTCAACCTCTGCCACTTGATCCTTGGCTCTGCCCTCACTGTCCTCCTCTTTTTGACCTCCAGAGTCATCCTACAGACCACCATCCTATGCTGTCTAGCTACGTTCTCTCCAGTCACAACTTTGCAGTCTCCAATCTGCTTCAGACTCACCCTCCTACATAGGATATAATCCACCTACCTGCATCTTCCTCCACTCTTATACGTCACCGTATGATCCTCCCTCTCCTTAAAATACGTGTTCATCACATCCTCTTTGCAAAATCCACTACCATCTGTCCTTCTGTATTCCTCTCCTTGACACTATACCTACCCATCACCACCTCATCACCCCTGTTCCCTTCACCAACATGTCCATTAAAGTCTGCTCCAATCACAATTCTCTCCCTTGGGTACACTCTCCACTACTTCATCCAACACACTCCAGAATCCTTCTTTCTCTTCCATCTCACACAGGGCATATGCACTAACAACATTCAGCATCACACCTTCAATTTCTAATGTCACACTCATCACTCTATCTGACACTCCTTTCATCTCCAGGACACTCCTAACATACTCTTCCTTCACAGCAACACCTACCCCATTTCTCCACCCATCAACACCACGATAGAACAATTTGAAATCTCTCCAATACACCTGGCCTTACCTCCCTTCCATCTGGTCTTCTGCATGCAGAATACATCAACCTTCCTTCTCTCCATCATAACAGCTGGTTTAACTGTCACACTGCCAACATTCACTTCTACTCTCAGAATCAGAATCAGAATCAGAATCGTGTTTATTGGCCAACTATGTGAGCGAGCACATACAAGAAATTTGATTCCGGTCGATGGTGTCTCTCAAGCGCAACAGTATAAAACAACCAAAGTATGGAAAGATACAATGAACAATATACTGAACAATATAATATACAATAATATACAATCTACAATATGAATCCACAAAATATATTTATATTTATAAATATAAAGATAAATATTAATATGTATATAAATATTGTGTACAAATATGTTTTTATATATATATATATATGCAATAGTGTATAAGCGTACACATGAACAATACAATTTGATATATAATCTAGATCTTATGTACAGAAAATACAAAGAAATACTAATCTTCCTCCTCTCCTCCTGCCTCCTGACAGCAGCAGCCCAATTTCCGCTAGCACTCTGTTGGTACTGGTGGCGGTCATGTTAACACGGGCCTTTACCGATCTGGTATGGGAAATTTTCTGGTTGTCTGCATGTTTGACTTGGCAAAGTTTTACACCAGATGCCCTTCCTGATGGAATCCTCCCCATTTACCTGCGCTTGGAACCGGCACTAAGAAATACACTGACTTATGCACCTCCAGTGGCTGGGTTAGTTAAAGCACAAAAGTACTTTAAAATATACTTAAGTATCAAAAAAAGTACCACAGAGGGTCAGGATATTTTGAGACTGCTGTAATCAGGGGCGGAGTTAGGTATGGGCAACATGGGCCGCCGCCCAGGGTGACATCTTGTAGGGGGCAGCACAAGCACTCAGGAAAAATATCCGTAACATTCATTACATTTGTGCGATCGGTTCTCTGTCACCCTTCCGCATGGTATCATGTCACCGTGTGGGTCCGAATGGGCGTCCTGCTAGTTTGTGAGCAGGATCTGCCAACTGGGAAGATCTCACAGAGGTGGTGGGAGATGGGGTGGGGGAGGGGTGCGGGGATAGGTTGACCTGAGTTCTCCCCATAGCAGTGGGGAATCTATCAAATAGTGGACTTCTTACAAGGGGGTTGTAAGACGAATAACACTTTATTTCACCCCTTTATTTCACTGTATAAAAGGAATATTGAATCACATATTAAGGCACCCCAAAAAACTGCCTCAAACTAATTGCACTTACGGCAGGACAGTGACCTGAAAGATCTTGATTAAACAGCCCCAGAAACTGGGATGTTCTCGACTGGCCAAGTCAGTTACCTGACATGAACTCAAACTGAGCATGAACAACACGGCCCCAAAACAAACAGTAACTGAAAATGACTGCATTACAGGCCTAGCAGAGCATCACCAGAGAAAATATTCAGCATCTAACGATGTCTGTCATCTCCGACATATGGCAGTCATATCACCAAACAAAGAATTGTTTTAACATGTTTTCATGTAACTTCACAATAACTTTTGGTTCCCTAGAATGAATGGATGTTGTATTAAAAATGTACTCTGACTCAAACATAGTTCATTCAGCATAGGAATAAATTCCATCAAATTAAGCTGACATAGTCATTGCTTCATTTCAATCCTAATGAGCTGGATATACACCAAACAAAACAAAAATATGACACAAACGTGACTGCGTATGTGCTGCTCTTTTGCCGATATGAATATTTTTTTGGTCTTTCATTTTATTTCCTAATAGTTGTTAATTTTCTCTGTTTTTATCAAATTATCTTTCTCTGTGAGTTTTTAATGCCGCTGAATGCAGACATTCTCATAATGTTGAAGAGGAATGCATACTTTTAATACCTAATGTGGCAGAGCAAATGCTGGTCTTGAAAAGTAAATACCCTTTTACAGACAACAAATACAGCTCTCTCCCAAAAATGCCCTCATAACACCACCATGTGAATAAATCATCTGTCTTTTGCAGTAAAATTATACTGCTAAATTTAAATGTTAAATTTAAATTTAGATGTTAAGAATTAGGGAGGCACCAAACTGAGAATTCTCAGACAAAACTGAAACTGAAATTTTCATATGTAACCAAAACAGTATTGAAAAAGTACTTTATATATTATATTCCCTTTTAATGCTTAGTCTGAACAGTCATTCAAATTCCTTGTATGTGCTCACTCACATACTTGGCCAATAAACGTGATTCTGATTCTGATTATGTCTCTTGTAGAAACTGTGACTGTTATACATGTCCAACATTTTTACTGATGCCACTGCTCAAACTCTTTAAACATATTTGTATTCACTGGCACAGGGAAGGAAAAAAACCAAACATTTTTATCACCACTCAGATCATTTGTAAAACAAATCCGCTGTTGAATGAAAGGACAAAAACATATTTAAGTACATTGCACTAGTGACACAGGATTATTTTCAGCTTGAGGGTATGCACGGGTGGACTCATCATATAACATGCTTTTATAGACTATCAATCTATCCCTCACCATAATTATTTACAATTATAATAATTATAATGCCGATGCATAAAATTGCTGTATGTGACTTCTTTATATATTTTCATATAAAACTGTTCCAAATGAAAATGTGCCTAGCTGTTTAAGTCTGTTAAGAAAAAGAGTTGGTTAACAAAAAACAGTGAAGTATCCGACTGATTTTCTAGGTTCTCCTGATACTCAAGTTGTAATATTTGTTCTCCGTTCTTCACTGCTGTTTTCACACACAGACCTCAGATCTCTCTAACATAGATGAGTGCAGTGTTGAGAGAGTGTAATGTTGAGAGAGAAGGTAACAGGGTGCTTTGGCAGGGCTTGACAGGGGCAGAACAGCACATTTATCTAATTCCACAAATCCACAAAACTGGACTCATTCTTCCAAAACCCAACACCGGCAACCCTACTTAGCCATATGTAAGTGTTATACAAACACTATTGCTTAAAAAACATGCTACAGGACTAGTCTTTTTAATTCAGTGGAAGGCTACACCTTTAGCTTTCCATGCAGTGTCTTACATTACCACAGGTAGCCTTTTCGATTTGAACATTAGATCTGGTGTAGTGTGTTATAGTAAAAGAACATGAAATGTGTCCACTCCTGTGCATATTGGACAAAAGGCCATGTTGGAAAATAAGTCTCTGATTGTAGTTATGTAAAAATGATGAGATTTTTTGAAAGACATGGATCAAATTTTAACAACCAAAAGTAATTACAACACACTGTTAAAAATCAAATTCCAGATGTTTTGTGTGTGAATTATTGAGAGGGACAGCTCATCCTCCAAACACCCCCCCCGCCCACACACACACCCTATCAAACATATTTTTAGTACATTACACAATATATTATGTGTACTCTCTGTATCTGTGTCTATAGGTTAAATTTCTGCAAATCTGACTTTTTTCTGTGAAGAAATGACAATTGCAAATATTTAAAGAATGAGCACAAACAAAAAAACAAAAAAGCTAATTTGCTCAACAGCTATGTTTAATTAAATTTAAATAATAAAATAAATCCTCTTCTACCTTCTAGAATACAAATTTGGCACTGACTGAAAGTTTAGAATTTACACTTCAGACAGAATTTCAGCTGTTTTAGATAATCAGGTTAAAATCTAATTAAAATTGTCTGGTTTGAATGGGAGTTGAAATAATGCAATAATAAAACAAACAGTTCCTGAAGGTTTTACTCATTAATTCTATGAACTTTCCAGTTTCCAGCCTTAGGTGCCGCATGGCACATGCTGCATTTTTCTCAGCCTTAGGTGCTGCATTGTAAAGGGAGTGTACACTCCCACTAATAGTAGATGTTGCTTTAAGGCTCCATGTAGTCTGTAAAATGTAAAATGAAAGTATGTGAACTCTAAAATGCAGTGGAATTAGAGAGAGCGGGACAGTTGTTGTGGCCTTTGTGGTCCCACTCTCTGCATGAAATTGTGCACTGATAATTGAATACTCTGTCAACTGTTCCAGATGCACTGTCTGGCTAGGATGACTATGGTAGTGGACATTATGTAGGACCAGAAAAAGTGAAAACTATATCTCTATTCTCAGTATTACCATGTTGCTACATCATCCACTGAGGAGGAATACCGTACATAGAATACCTAATATACAAGTTATTTGTCTGTTAGTTACTTAGCTATTTTATATGTTAGCTCATTAGCTCATCTGAACAGGCAGCCTACCTCACTACAGCAGCAAAAAATACCTATGGCTATTTTTGAAAAATAAAACATTTTCTCCTGTGAGCTAAAGACCAGGAAAAACATGTGCTAAGAATACCAAGAACACACCATGTGTCAGAGAGTGCACTGTTCATAAATCAGCTTTGCTTGTAACTTATGGTGCTGTGTAATTCAAAACAAATAAATAAGAATCAGCCTGTTTTTCTCCTTTTTCACGGTACTGTGTGCTAGAAAGAACTGCACAGAATACACTTTTGCAGTATTTCATACTGTCACCAAGAAATACCTTGCCAAATGTTAAACGGTGCTGCTAACTAGTAGTGAAATGCTGGTAAGCCATAGCTTTGCTAGTGGTCGGCTCTGCTTACCACAGAACATGTTTGGTCCTGGATGACTATGATTTAGGTTTGAGTGAGTATATTTGAACAACTGGTGTTGTAAGAACAGAAAGGCAAAATGAAACCTGTCCTGTGATGTTTGGATGTGAAGCTTGCTCAGATAACTAAAGGTTAAAAGGCATGCTGCAGACCCAGACAGTGCCACATCGCACCACAGTACAGGTTAGATTCTGACTAAGTGGTTACAAGCTGACATGTTTAAGAGAGTTCCCTGGATTAGGAAACAGTTCTATGGTGTATCAGTATCAGTGTCTTTGCTATTTAAAGCATAGCTTATTTAGGAAGGCTAAAGGGTCACAAAGGTTTGCGACTGGCTCCATGTTCTGTGGTGTGTGCCACAGGACAGAGCCACTGTCCTGTATAGTTTTTCTGAGGCATTTTCTGGTCCTGATTATTCTCCTCTTTTTGTCAGTGACACCTATCAGTGAGCCTTCCTGAAATGTGAGTAGTCAAAATTTATTTTATTTGACTGTTTACTAGATTGACATGGAATAGAAATGCGACAGTTTGTAAATACCATAATCAAATACTGTGGTGTATCTTATTGTTGTACTTCCTGACCTTAAAGCCAATGCTAATTCTATTTATTTATTTAAATGTATTCACTCACTCACTTAGCATAGAAAAACATATTTTCCAGGAAAGAATGCCTGATTTTTACTGCTGCCTTATATTGATGCTGCCTTGTTTGCTTTAGTTTTGACTTTGTTCCACTGGTCTTCCAACGTAGGTCTAAAGCTGAGGGTGGAGCTGAATGGGCTGAAATAATGTGAATGGGATCTGTGGCATTGTTTTCTAAATCATTAGCAGCATCTTCAACTGAAAAGCATATGCACTCTTTAAACACTCTAATTTTCTTGGATATTATGACATAAGATAAATCATATATAATCAGAGCAGCACTGGAATAAAGGCTCACTGGTTTATATGTAGGATCTGTACTATGGATCTGACTTTATTGTTGTGACCTACAAAACATATAATTTTTATAGGTCACAACAATAAAGTAAGATGGATAGGCTGTTATATAGTTTTTTTTCAGGATATCCTTCAGACTGCAGAGGGAGGAAAGGGAGGAAGAACAGTTTTTCCCTGCACTCATGCCCATCGTCAGCATCCTTTCTCCATTAGCATCTTCACTGTGTGCCAGTGGTGTAAAAAAGAGATGCTCAAGTAAAGCTACAGTTTTCGACTGGATTTGTAAGTCAGAATGTCAGGATGCTGGGGATGTACACAGTCGCAGACGGTGGTAGAAAGAGCAATGTAAGGTTTTATTACAGATGAAGGGAACCAGACTGAAGCAAGCGGAACCACAATAACAAACAATCCGTAAAGACAAAGAGTACACGGAAAGATGAGTTGACAAAATGGCGGCTGAAATACACAAAATGGTGGCATGCAAGGTTTGTCTAGGAAACGGGCAAAGTTCATAACAGAAAAACAAAGTCAGATCGAAGGGATAACCCAAAGGGAGGTCGAGAACAAAGCAGGGTCGAGATCAGGTAGTCCACAAATGAAGCATGGCAATAAGTATTCCGAAAACATGAGAAGTATGTCCATGAATGAACGAGGACTAGGTGCATCGTCCGGGTATAAATAGTGAACCCGAAAATTGGTTCCAGGTGCGTGCATGTGGGGAGTGACTGAGGGGCGTGCCTAGAATTCCGGGGACCGCAATCGTCCAATCGAACCGTGATGGGGCGTGGCTGTGGTGGGGACAGGATTCATGACACAGAAAAATAACACACACGAACTTCAGAGGAAATGTGGCTTTTCAGGGAGCAGTCATGTAGGAAACAGAGCTCTAGAACTGGGTGCTGAGACGCGTAGTGAGATGATCAAGAGAGAGAGAGAGATAGGGAGAAGGGAGAAAGAAAGAGAGAGAGCCTCATTCATAATCTTAAAAAAAACCCAGAAAAACAAAAACAAAGCTTCATGGACTTAACTTAATTCAGTTTTATTCATTATAGCTTTATCACATCTCAAATCATTATACAGCAACTTTACTAATTGTCCTGGTCCAAGCTCCTAAGGCAGCAAAGGATGACAGTGGAAAATTCTCCCAAAGAGCATAAGAAAGAAACCAAGTGTCATGTCGGGGTGTAGAGGGAGGACGGCTTGCAGGAGAGTTCTTAAAATAACTTCTTTAATGAAAATAAGGCAACAAGGAAAAAGCTCAAGGAGCTCAACTCAGAACACGTAACAAACAAAAGGCTAATACATAGCACTTTAGCATAGGGGTTAGCTTAACATAGCATTTAGCTTAGCACATAACTTGAACCTTCGACTTAACTCATGACATAGAAGTAGCTTAGCATTAGCTTAGCCGTTAGCTTAGCATTAGCTTAACACAACCTTTGACTTCACTCATAACATAGAAGTAGCTTAGCACTTAACTTAGCCATTAGCATTAGCTTAGCATCTTAGCATAACATTACCTAACATAACATAACCCCAACAAAGGATTGCAAACATAATATCCTTATAACTAAGCTCCGCACCGAAGGGAAGAGGGAGACACGGCTACACGGCCGGTATACTGTTTTGCGGCTAACCAAGCCCGGTAAGGTTCCGCTAAAACCGTAGCGGAACGGGAAAGTGTCCGTAGCTCCCAAGCTCTCCCACTGTACTAGGAGAGAGGAGTAGAGTAGAGAGCACGCTTTGTCCTTGAGGGAGTCCGCAGCGTGAATCGGGACTCACACTGAGAGCCAACACCGTTACAGTCCAACACAAGCACGTGAAGTACTTTTCAGTCCAGCCCGAGTGTGGCTCGAGAAGGGGAGATCCTCTACAGCCACTAGAGAACCAGTCCTTAGTAGAAAAGCACTCCAGCAGTATCAGTGGAACTTCAGCTT
>JBBPCZ010167123.1:0-16918 GCA_037974445.1 Brycinus macrolepidotus
TATATACAAGTAGGAAAATGGCTATTTTCCAGTTTCTGACACCACTTGACCACAGGAAATTATTCTGGTAAAATTTGTGGGCGGGGGGCATGGATAGATCATTTGAGGCTGTTTCTCAATTTTGAGTACGTTCTTGATCTCAGTAAGGATTCCTGTTCTTGACTTGAGGCTCGGGACCACACATTTTCACCTTTATCTTCACTGTTTTTTATATTTACAATGAAAAAAAAACAACATTTATTTTTATTTACTGAAATATATGAATTAATATATTAGTAAAAATTACATATACATTATGTGTGCCAAATAAAAGGGCAAATAGTGGGACAGACCAACAGTCACAACACTTATTTGTGCTTATTTATGTTGTGGTTCCTCTGCTGCCATTGCTGCTACTTTGTATGAAAGGCATTCTAGGACAGCTGACTACCCAAGTCCACACAGTTCACCTGATAAAATGCACTGATCGAGGTCCCTCCTGGGTATTTGACCTTGGCTTCGATTTCACAAACAAGTGAGAGCGCAAGCACAGACAAGAAGGCATATGGAGAAATAGCTCGAGTCTGTTTGGACTAATTTACACTGATTCTTTCCTGAAAACACTCTCATTCAAAGTCGAGGCTGAATCTGGGTCCAGCACACCTCTGCCTCATATAGACTCAGATATGGAACACGTCCAGTGTCCACCCCGGAGGCCATTATTCAGATTGACCTATGATGTTCCTGACAGCACACCCCCATTCAAGGTGATAAAAATATGCCTGTCTCAGGAGTTAATGTGGAGGATATGACACGCGGAATGAAACAGGCAACAATGCCTCCATACAGACTTCCTCTGAGGTGTTCTTATTGAGAGTGCTAGCAGTTCTCTGACAGTGACTTCACCACTGCACCACTGGCCTCTGTCATAGAAGGGGCCAGCGTGTAAGGACACAGCATAATAAGCCTTTGTCGGTGAGAACGAAGCAAGTTACTATCACAAGGCATCTCAGCAATCGCAAGACAAAGACCATTTCACTGCACTGGCCATGAGCTAGTTGACCAGTTCTTTGTGGCGGAGCAGTAAGCCCTCTTGTTTTCTTATCTCTATGTAAATATCTGATTTCATTGGGTTTACTTTGAAAACTAAATAGTCAAATGAAACAGGAACACAATGGGTGGACTGTGTAAACGCGGCGCTGATATTTTTGGAGGCATCCGTTTAATCTCAAGGCTTTTCTCTAGGACTCTTATGGTGCATTTTCTTCAGCTTTAGACGCAGAAAAATCAAAGGGGCCTTTCTGCGCTGGCCTATAAATATGGAACAGATTATAAAACTCTTGCGGAGTAACAAATGAACTACAGGCAAATGATCGCGATTGTTATGAAGTAATGGGACACGCAGGCCGAAATGTAAACTGCAACATTTTATTAAGCATGCAGAAGAAACTCTGCCCATAAGGAAGGCAATTCAGTTTGTTCATTCAGTGCATGGTAAATATATAAGGACAGCCATAGGAGAAAAATCTGGGATCATTGGGCAGCTTGCAGGCTTCACTACTTTCTCTTTTGGACACATTGAGTTGCAGTCAATGGCTTAGCACTAATTATGAAAACATCAATTAAACAATTAAATCAAACATTTTGGAAGACAAGATTTTTGTAGAGACTCTTATGTACCATCATGGATAAAATCAGCGAGTTCGAAGTGATGCTCGCCAAACTCTCACAATAATGTTTGTGCTATGGTTCTTTTAGAAAACTGGGCCCAGGTCAGGACCCTGAATGCACACCAAGTCTAATTCTTGCATAAAAGTTTTATTTTAAAGGATGATCAGCTCGGAGATTTTGATTTCGTTGAGGGCGTGGTTTAATGTATCTCAGGGAGCCCATTTCCACATGTACAAACAGTGCGTAAGAGCAAATATTTCCATTTTTTTTAAAAAAAAGGCCATTTCAATCTATGCATATTTACTGACTTTGTTTTGTAAAACGAATACGAAGCCATGGCATCCAAGTTCATATTGTTGATTTGGTAGAAGTTCAGGTACACATTTCAAGGATCCAGTCCCATGCATTTCGGTGCTGTACTTAGAAAAAGGGAAGGGGACCCTTAAACGAGGCCGACCTCGGTTTCATCTGTATCTTATCACCACAAAGTCCCTTAAACAGAAAAAGCTGCCGAGCTCACTAGGAGCCGAGCCAGGCTGTGCCTTCAAAGGGCCAGCAGGCCTACTGCTGTCTTCAGCAAACCCTCATCCAGGGCTGGTTCTCATCATCCTGACAATAAAAATGAGAGGAATAAAAACAAAGCGCAAGTTTCTTCCGAAGAAAAAAAAGGAGAGACGAACAGAAGAGGACCAGAGATTTCCGCAGCTGGCTCCTTTTCCCTGAAAGATCCTCCTTTTCTTTTCCCTCCCTCCCTCCGTTTACACGGCACAAAGGGAGCGCGTTTCTCGGTGCGGCAGAGAGCTTTAGAGAAGGTTATCCTTGCGCTGGAATGCTTTGGAGAGAAAGGCAGCCGCATTCTTCGCAGGCTCCCTGTGGGCAGGGGGACGGAGGAGCCGAGTGGGCAGCCGATGGTGGACCGGCTCAAGGACACAGTACGTCTCAGAGGAACATGCAGCAAGAGCATGCATTAGAACAGTTCTCAGGGCTTCAAACTCAATGTGCTTGTTGAATGGTCAGTCCACTCCAAGGCCGTAAATGCCTCTTAGATGCGGATGGAATGGTGTAATGGTCAAGACGTCTCTGACCTATGTTAGACCAAGGCACTTAGCTATACTCTGAGTGAGCAGACTGTGGATAATATGGCAGTAATTGACAGTTAAAAGCTGTGCGGAATGCGCCTTTGTGTTTTTAAACGGGACAATCCGTCAGCCTGCCCTGGCAATCGAGAAGCAATGCCTTGAATGGACGTGGAGGGACTGATGCACATATGAGAACGGAAAAAAAAAAACCCCTGCTTGTTGTCATGGCTCCTGAATACATGAGAAGGCAGCGCATGCTTTGTTTTTTCAAAGAGAAGAAAAAAAAACTATTTGCCTACTTTAATTGCAATATGTTCATATTCACACACAACACATGAGGTTTATGCTGAGTTTCCTCCAGGTATAAATTTACTAGAAAACAAGTTCAAGGTGAGAAGCTGGGCCTAGAAGAGCTTGGGGTTCAAAACAAGAAGTTCAAAATGAGTCCAAACTGAGTTCAAATCACACATCGGCAGTGGTGGAGACCTGAGACAGCCTGGGATCAGAGTCAATCTCGTAACGGTAATGATATCCTTCCCACACTTCTCGGCAGGCGTCCCGCATGTCATAAATGCGCTTCTTGATACCTTTGCGGTTCAGGTAGAGCACGAAGAGGAACATGAGGCCCACAAAGCCCAGTACTATGCCCAGAAAGACATAGGACGTTTGCAGGGCCAAGTTATCGCCCCCCCCTGCCCGATGGCACCCCAGCACCAGCTTGCCCGCCGTCAGCACAGAGGTGTTGCGCAATTCAACAGGCAACACACAGACTAGACGCTCCACATCTACCACCCGTTCCCGTGAAGCGTTCAGCCAGGCGGAAAAGGGTTCGATCCCACAAGTACACGTGTACGGGTTCTGCCCAAGGTGCAACCTCGCTTGGGGCACTTGCTCCAGCTCCATCAGGCCCTCCTCCCCAAACGTCTTCAGGGCATTGAGGCTGAGATCCAGCTCTTCTAGGTCCCCCAGGCCTGAGAAAGTCTCGTTGTAAACAGACACAATGGAGTTGTTGGCCAGCTGAAGCCTCCGGAGGCTGCTCAGGTGGGAGAAGATGCGAGGGGGCAGGTAGACCAGGCCATTACCCGATAGGTCCAGTCCCAGTAGGCCTTCCAGGCCGCTCCAGCGCAGGGAGGTGGCCAGGTCCGTGACCGAGGAGTGGTTATAGAGCGCCCTGCTGAGATTCAGCTCTCTCAGCATGTGGCCCTGCACGGTGAAAGCCTCAGGGTGGATCAGGGCCAGCTGGTTGCTGCTCAGGTCCAGAGATCTGAGGTTACGCAGGTTGGAGAAGGTGTGAGACTCCACTTCAGCTATCCTAGAAAGAGGGAAAAAATCGTGCTGTATCACTCTGCGCTCTACAGTTACCTAAAAAGTGGTTCTTAAGGTAAAATCAAGGATTTGATGCAGAACTGTGACAACTAAAAAAAAAGTGAAATGTTTATTCTCTACACTCTTAGCAAAGAAGGTTTATATAGTAACAGAAATGTTCTTTAAGGAAACAGCCTCACAAGACAAACAGCAGCTTCTGCATCATAGATGACAAATATTTAACTAGGCGAAGAACCAGTTCGACATTCAAAACATTCAGAGTTGTTATGGTTCTACACCTTAACGTGGTTCTTCAGCAGTTCTTTAATAAAGGTAATGGTTCTACATTAGAACCATGAACACATTTTAATGCACTAATGATTCTTCGCACAAACAGTACATCCTTTTTAATGACAAATCGTCCCAAAATGGTTCAAAGAATTGCTATTATATAGAACCTTTGTTGCTAAAAGTGTGTATATAACCACTGCTTTTACCTAAGAACACATGAAAATGGTGTGTGTCACAGAATCTGGCTCTTTAAAAACATTTTATAAACATACATTATATGGTCAAAAGTATTGGGACGTGCCTCTTAATAATTGAATTCAGGTGGCCCCTTATTTCCAGTGAAGGGCAATCTTAATGCTTCAGCATACCAAGACATTTTGGACAAGGCCATGCCTCCAACTTTGTGGAACAAGCTCCATAAAGACATGGTTGGATGGGTTTGGTGTGGAAGAACTTCACTTGCCCTCACTTCAACCCCATCCAACACCTTTGGGATGAACTTGAACGGAGATTGTGAGCCAGGACTTCTCGTCCAACGTCAGTGTCTGACCTCATAAATGCTCTACAGAATGAATTGGCACAAATTCCCACAGAAATTCTCCAAAATCTTGTGGAAAGCCTTCCGAGAAGAGTGGAAGCTGTTATAGCTGCAAAGGGGGACCAACTCCACATTAAAGTCTATGTATTTAAATGCAATGTCATTAAAGTCCCTGTTGGTGGGATGGTCAGGGGTCCCAGTACTTTTGTGCATATAGTGTATAAATGCGATATAATACACTTCTGAGTGGCCTGTCTGAGTGTGTGTTTACCTGTTGTTGCTGAGAGATAGTGTGGTCACATTCTCGAGTCCTCTGAAGCTCTCCGGACCGATCCGGCTGATCCGGTTCCCAGTGATGAACAGGTTCCGTGCGTAAGGGGGGATCCCGGCCGGGACGGTCCGGAGGTCCTTGGAGACGCATTTCACAGTCTGGGCCGGTTCTGAGCACTCGCAGCCCGGGGGACACGAGGAGGAGCGCGCGGAGCCCACACACAGGAGCGCGAGGAGCAGAACCCGCACTCCAAACTCGCGCATTTTAGAGAAGATAAACTAATCACACAGACTGACACCTCCCGAGTCTTCTTCAGAGGTCCTGAGATCTCACCAGCCGGGGGGGCGTCTGGTGTTCCGCGCGCGGGGCATCCTAGTGACCAAGAAAAGGGGCATCAAGGTAAGTTCAGACATCCAGCATGGTGCGCTCCACACGTCGAGACCCTCCTTCTGGACCCGGGGTGTGAAGACTCTCCCAGACAGTGTGGTTCTCTGGAGTGAACCCAGCCCCTCTGCGTCCCCCCACGTGTGCGCGAGAGGCGGCCGGTGATTAGCATCAGAAAGACCCTCTTCATCCACAGACCCCCAGAACAATGAAGTTAAAGCAGCCTCGCGCCTCACAGCCGACAGGGAGGGGCCACACACACACACACACACTCTCTCTCTCTGTCTCTCTCTCACACACACACACACCGGGGGGAAGAGAAGTCTGGATTCATGAAAAGAGAGAGAGAGAGAGAGAGAGAAGAGGAGAGAGAGAGAGAGAGAACCCCCCGCCCCCCCGCCTCTAAAGCAAAACACTGATGTCACTTCAGGTATTAAAGAGTGCGTTAAACGCCACCCTTTTATACACTATATGGACAAAAGTATTGAGACACACCTCTTAATTATTGAATTCAGGTGCCCCCTTTTTTCCAGTAAAGGACAATCTTAATATTTGGAAGCTGTTATAGCGGCAAAGGGGGGGCGGGCAACTCCATATTAAAGTCTATGTATTTGAAAGCCATGTCATTAAAGTCCCTGTTGGTGTAACTGTCAGGCGTCCCAACACTTTTGTCCATATAGTGTATTAAGCTGAGGAAAGAACTCCATCCCGTGAGGTTAGGACGCCGCCAAAACACGTCGAGATGCCCAAGTGCGGACAGTCCTGATGCCTTCACTGGCCACTGAGGAGACTAACAACGTTTGAGATTATTATTAAAATTATTAAAACTCCACTGCAAGGCTGAAGTTAGCACCCTAATCGCCAGCTTTTTTTATTCAGCTTTTCCATTCGACCTTAAACGGTGCAGCAGTCGACTCCGCGGAAGCCGAAGCTGGCTTAAACTTTCTGCTCCAGCTTAAGTCTGGAACAGAAACCTGGAATAAGAAACTAACTCCGGCACCGTCTCTCCTCCCATGACGCGTAGGTTTAAGCTAAATCCTGACGCAAAGATCATCTCAGGCCTCCGAATATTCTCAAAGAGACAGTCTCTGATCTCACTTTACTCCTCAGGCGTGTAAATGCAAAAGGCCAGAGTGAATACACTGCATTTGTTCTCTTCAAAGGTGAGAAGCTCAGCACTCCTTGGTCGTGTGAGTGTGTGTGTGTGTGTGAGGGGGAGGGACAGGCAGTATGTGTGTGTGTGTGTGTGTGTGTGTGAATTGGAGGACAGAGCCCTCTGAATCCCCTCCGCCTCTCCCTTTGAACACGGCGGAACTCCAGCGGCTTTCCAGGACAATGGCTAATAAATTAAAGCGGTCTGTGAATCTCTGGGTTGTTGTTCCGTCATTTGACAGCCAAGTGTCACAACTTGAGACTGTAAAACCGGGATCTGTTCTCAGTCTATTGTTCACGCTGGAAAGCTCAGTGCAGCCCCTAAAATGAGGCTCTTCCCCACACCGTTACCTCAGAGGTGGTCAGGCTAATGTTTCATCACTGACCAGAGTTAGAAAAACAATAGAGCCGGTCTCCCAGACATGGATTAGGTCTAGTTTTGCTTATCTGCAATTCAAATCCTTTTAAGTCTACGCTTAGGCTTAATCTGGACCTTATATGACAAATGGTCACTTTACACACTTGAAAAACAGTTTCATTACTAAGCGAGGCCCAGTAACTACTGTAGACCAGAAGTTTCCAAAACACACACACACACAGCTGGTGGTCTGGTGGTTAGGGAGTTGCTCCTTCAATTGGAAGGTTGTGGGTTTGAATCCCATGACTGCCAGTAGCACCACTGAGGTACCCTTGAGCAAGGTACCGTCCCCACATGCTGCTCCCCGGGCGCTGCATTCCTGGCTGCCCCCTGCTTCACTTGGTGAATGGGTTAAATGCAGAGAAAGAATTTCACATTGCTGACACTGTGTGCTGTTGTGTGTTCATGTATAACAAATGGACACTTTACACATTTACACTCACTTACACACACACACACACACACACACACACTCCAGCTCAAGCAGTGTTAAGAGTCCTGAGAACCTCTACCATAGACCATTTCCAGAGAAAATAAAGAGACACACTGATATTTTACTGATACAGTCATTCTTTTTATTCAACTGACATTCAATAGTAAATTACAGTGGAAGATTAGTGGAAGATTTTTTATTTCCAAAAAAAAAAAAAAAAAAACCCAAACAAGGCGATTAGGAAGCATTGGAAGATTCACAACAGTGTGTGTGTGAGGTGAAGAGTGTGAGGTAGTGCCGTTTTACCTCATCAGAACTGAGTCGTGATAACAGGATGCCCTTTGTGTCCGGAGTAATTGGTTAAACCACAGGCATCCACATTCCAGAAGCCCCCTCATGGATACACAGATGAGGCAATGTTTAATATAATCCCAATCCATCCTGAGAAAAAAGCATTACCGTGTCAAAGGTGATATATTCAGCAGTTCTAGGCTGCATTTCTTCACTATTTTTAACAAGCCCTCGCCAACCTCAGCTCTAAAGTGTCGCTACACCAGCGTTGCACAAGTGGCCACCGGTATTAATCGACAACTACCAGACGAAAAATCTGGTAATCGACGATATTGTATCAAATGTAACGTAATGACGAAAAGGTGATCAAACAAATGAAAATTACATTCTGTTTTAATTGGATCAAAAGTATAACCCAATAAAACGTAACTGGTGTCAAATCAGATCACGCGCTCCTCTCACGGATGGCACGACACAGTTTACAGCAAAACTATTTCACTACAGTTAGGCAAGATAGGCAGACAAAATAATTCTCTGAAGTTAAACGGGCTCGGCCACGCTTAATGTTACGTTATGAACCTTTTGAGTTCTTCCCCTGACTTTTGTCATCTTATTCACACAGATACAGGTGTTATAGGTCACAGAAAAGCATAAAACCTCAGACATTTTTGTCAAAATACTTAAAACTACAAATTAAAAAGGCAAAAAAATCCCAAAAACAAACACTGGAGGTCACTCACAGGACAGGAAGGGGGTGTGAAGAGTGGATTTTCCACAATTAACCTAAATGGGCTGCTCGGCTAGCCATGCAACTTTGCGTTTGAACACAACATACATAAACACGTGAATAATTGCTTGTCTGGTTATAAGCTTTGGTTTAAACTGTATTGCCTTTATTTCTGTTGCTAGCCGTATAGCCTTTAGCGGAAGTAATGAAGCTGTGTTAGCGTCATTATAGTGGGTGGAGTAGTTTACAACTTAAAAGCCCAGCAGACTGAATGTTACAGCTTTAAATATCAAGCATTTTACAGCTATTCTGTATGAACAGCTTTTTTTTAAGATTAGAAAAGGGGCATGCGTTGGGTCACAAAGACTTCTGAAGCTCTGAAATGGGACATTTGTGTTCCTAACAAACTTCCCTGGAGCTAATGACTGCAGTTTATCTTAAAAGGGGAAAAAGGTGAAGCCAATTGGACAAGGGCACACTGAACTGGTATTGAAACACCTGCACCCACTGGTTCACATTAACTGGTATAGAAGAATAACAAACCAATCAGGTACAGACTGGTGTAACAAAACATTCAAAGCAGGACAGCAAGGCCCTAGCGAATTCAATTTTCCCTGTATCTCACATTCTGCACGCTGCTTGCACCCTCTTTATAAGATAGGTTTTTCCTTAGGCAAGGGAGACAACATAAAAATACATTCTCCTCTTTATAAAGACTAATTTACCCGTTAAACCCTGACAGCCATTTGTCACAGGCAACTGGGTCAACAGTGCATCTATTCAAGCGAGTATAGCACAACTCTGATATTAATGTTACTGTAACTTCTATCAGCAAAATACGGTCTCAAAAAAATAATCTTTAGATATCTGAATATGAAAATATGCGTATAAATATAGAGTGAGAACCCGCAGCAAGTAGATTAAGAACCCACAGGCAGAAGGACACACGCCACCAGTCTCACGGACCCTCTAACATCCAGGGGCATGCATGAAGGTCTACACAAAGAACATGCTAGCAATGCAAACAGACACATTTGTGCGTGTACTCGTCCACCTGAGAGTAACAATCGCACAAGCAAGCACAGATCAGCTGCGCAGGTAGTTCGCTAAATATGAAGGCATTTATGTGAAAGGGTGATGTGATCAGGAGTATCTTACTGTTTTGAAGAAAAATCATGTAGTAACTAAAAGGTGGACGATAGCAATAACAGCAACTAAACTCATTTCACTTTACAGCCCTAAAACATTATATTATCTACGCCAGGGGCCGAGTACCTTACAAACGAATAAAACCTTTGAAAAAAGAGGCCAGAACCGTCGAGTTGCAATGATGGGAGAACCGAAGCGAACAAAAGTGACCAAGATCTGCTGGCTCAGGTCTTAAAGAGAGAGGTCCATACAAGAGAAACTCCCTGAAACTCAAAGACATTTCACATACCGTCTCTAATCTGATCAGCCTGGGCCAGTAACGGCAGGGGCCACTCACTCTCTCACTCTCTCTCTCTCGCTCTTTCACACATTCTCTCCTGAGGAGATTCAGGCATCTTCAACAGGAGGCTCTGAAGAGCCGAGGACCCCTGGCTACCTGCTGTTCCTGGCATTGCATCCAAATGAGCGAGGGAGTGTGAAAGAGAGGGAGAATGAGAGAACGCGAGAAGGGGTGAGAGCAAGAAAGGGGGGCTCAGCGCTTTTCTGTTTGATTCCAAACAATGGAGGGATTTGATTCAGACACAGGAGCCATGGTAACGGATTTGGTGTCCTGACCGTGGTCTAGGATTACAGCGGGGTTCAACTGGTGTTTGAAACTAAATGCAAAGTTAATATGTACAGTGGAGAAAGGCAAACAATAAGGCTCGACATCACAGGGAGGACGAATTGAAGAGCGCAGAGCACGCCATCGGCCATCAGCTGTGATCCAAGCACCATGTGGATGCATTCGGAAGAGCTTAAATCGTCCCAACCTGAATGTATTACATTTGCCGATTTACACACACCAACCCTTGAAGAAAACAAAACGATGACAACCTTCGTTTAAGTTCAAACCAAGAATAAGTGGAAGTTTGCGTTTGCGCTCAACCAGACTAAAATCCAACCATCAATAAGATAATGATTACAATCAGTGTCACTCAAATCAGTTACATTTTGTTTTGTTTCTCTTTTTAATGAGCAAAAAAAAAAAAATGAAAAGAATGCTACTTTCACTGTAAACCCTAATGTGTTATGACTCATGGACCGTATGCTGTATCGTCTACAGTACTTGGATTCCACTGATTGTGACCATGGAAGTGAGTGGACTGCAATCTAATTTGGTCCTGTGTTCCACTGCTTTACGAGTAACGTCCAACAACATCCTGCCTAGATGTTTTTCCCTACTGAGCTCAGATTGCCCATGTATAAGGGGGGGGGGGGTGGGGTGGGCATTTTAAATACAAACGTTCATGTTAGGAATTGTATGAGATAAGGCAGCTGGTCAGACCATTCCTGGTATTCATGATCATTTATGCTGTCGATGGTTGATCAACTCTCAAGACGGCCCTCTTTTACAGGGCTAAAATCATACCCTTTTTATCACACTGACAAAAATAAAGAAATATAATCGTTATTAAGAAATGCCATTTGTATCCAGGTGCCTCAATGTGTGTGTGTTAACGTCTATTTAACTTAGACTCTTACAAAGGGAAGGGGCCAATTCAGTTCCATAGTTGACTATCTGTGTGATACACTTTTCTTAGCCAAAGGAGTCAGGAGCAGTTATCTAAACACAGATAAACGATATGGACAGAAGTATTGGGACACACCTTTTAATTATTGAATTCAGGTGGCCCCTTACTTCCAGTGAAGGACAATCTTAATGCTTCAGTATACCAAGACATTTTGGACAATGCCATGCTTCCAACTTTGTGGACACAGTTTGGGGAAGAACCTTTTCTATTCCAGCGTGACTGTGCCCCAGTGCACAAAGTAAGGTCCATTAAGACATGGCTGGCTGAGTTTGGTGAGAAAGTGGAAGCTGTTATAACTGCAGAGAGGGGACCAACTCCATATTAAAGTCTATGTATTTGAATGCAACGTCGTTAAAGTCATGCAATGGTCAAGCGTCCCAACACTTTCGTCCATATAGTGTATAATGGCATTCTACCTGCAGGTGTGCCTGCAGAAAGGAAAGTTAAAGCAAAATGTTGCTGTCATAGTAGTGACTTTCAGGATTTGAATATAAGCCCCGACTGAATGAATCTAATTGTAAATCTAAGACTCGTTCAGACAAGCAGCTCAAGTCCAATTTTTCATATTCGATTCAAGTAGGACAGACTTTTCTGCATTTTGAAAGTCAAAAAGCCACACTTCTCCACTTGGATTCAAGCCACAAGGACAATTTAAAAAATCTTGTTTTGTTGATTCTTGATTCGTGACTGCTCAGAATGCACATTAAGATGGTGCTTCACATTACATTATACCTCAAACACGGAGAGTTGAACCTTTTAACAGAAAGTTAAAAGGTAACTTTTTTTTACTTTGTATGCTGTAGGTTTACAAAGACTGTAAAGACTTGAACTTAAAGCCCACCTCTGAATGTTAATGGTAGAACCTAGCCTTTTTTGCTAATGTTCTCTGCTGATCAGGTCCATCCCATCCTAATGCCATGTTTTGTTAATCATCTAAAACGTGCAATAACTGTTGTAAAACAAAGCCTGATCATTCTGTTTGTTCCCTATAGTTGTTGAGGAATGGTACAGATCAACATCTTACCTCATAAATGAGGCAGGCTCGCTAAATTCTGGCCTTCCCTAGTCTCCATACTCACGTGCATTATTACCGTGGCAACCAATGTGGATGTGTGGCCAAATGCAACCGCAGTCTGACCATTCAAACCGAATTCGGTCACTTCTAACTTAAAATCTGAACACTCAAGTTCGAAAAATGGATTTAAATAACAAATCCGATTTGCCCTGCAATGGGAATAAAGCCAAAGAGCCAAAAAGACTGCCACCTCCAAAATAAAATCAATCTAAAAGGAAATCCTAGCATTTCAGAACATTTAATAATGCAAAAAGAAGCTTCACCTTATTGTTAATATTCAATTTAAAAAGGCTAATCAGCAATATTATACTAATACACAAATATTAATGCACTTGAACACATGCTATTTCACAGAAGAGTAAGGAGAAGCTACGCAAAGCAACTCTAATGCTAATACCTCCAAGATGAAAATCTGGGGTAAGAACTGGGTGGTCTATCACTCGTTTAACCGAGAGCAAGATGAAAGTAGGTACAGACTAGGGTTTTTCTTCTGAGGACAGATGTTCAAAAGAAATAAATAAACCTGATTTCACAACGAGGCCATCAAATTTGATCACTCATATCAAGTCTTCATCTCTTCTGGTGTATCGGACAAACACACTGACAAGAGTTATTAAATTCCTTATATTAAGTTTATGACTGTGGGGCAGAATAATAGCCTAATTTGCAACCCGAACTATAAAGCAGCACCATTGTTTTCAAAAGCAACACCAAAACCATACCTTGGAAGACGCGCTTTTGGGGCATAGCGTTTCTTACGTCACCACGTGACATGAAACCCACGGCAGGTTTTCTCTTTCTACCCTACCACAAAGAGGCTTAGCATTAGGTTTCCGACGTTGGGCTCCTCTACGTTTTCAAGTCTGAACAAGGTTCGTCTTTATCCTTCTCTGTCCAGAGGGTCCAGCAGACAGTCATTGGAGTCCCACTTCATGAAGACCTGGATCTCCATCAGGATGAAGGGGTCCGCAGCCTCCCGCGTCCTCTTTCTACATCTGTGTGGTCACCGCAGGTTCACGTACAGAGCCAAGGATACGATGACGATGGTTAGTATCAGAAACGGCAGCCACGTCTTCAGAAACCCAATGCAGCTGTAGAGAACAAAAGAGAGATGAGGGGGAAGACAGGGACAGTTACACAAGAGTTGTACCAAAACACTGCTACTTCCATATTTTAATCATACACTGGATGCCTTTAGATCATATCTTCAGTTTTTAAGGGACAATGCCACGTTAGCTATACATGGTTTCTTTGATACGGCCTTGTTCAGTCTCGGACTAAAAGGAATCCTAGAATTCAGGGATCCTAAAGTACATTACAGTGACACTCGAAACACTGAAATACAATGCTGGCAAGCCATTTGATCATTTTTCTGGTCCGGTCATGGGTCTGTGAAAGATCAACATAGTGATTTCTCTCGTGTACATCACGTTAATATCGCTTCAAACCATCTCGGCCTGCTCATCTCAACACCAGATGGCTCATTCTGACTCACACACACACACACACACGCACGCACACACACACACACACACACACACGCACACACACACACACACACCTGCTGAATGTTTGTTGATGCTGCATTGAAAGAGCAGGTATTATTTGACAAAGAATCCCTTTAATCTTCATCAGCCTGATAAAACACATTTACAGTTTTGTATGCACTCCTCGTGTCCGGCAAACTGAGATATGGGTGACTCGGACAGTGAACGCATCACAAAGGTGCAGAAGAAAAAAAACAAAAAGAACCAAAATAATGAAATAAATACAAAAAAAAAATAATTAATTACTACTCATATAAAATCAGGGTCTTTCTAAGGTGTCATTAGAAGTGTTCCTTCACTATTTTTTGCCCCTGTATAAAAATCATAATAACCCACAAAAGAGCAGATCACCAATTTAAAATTTCTTTTTGAATGCAGAGGGTCTTCAACAAAGGATCAAAACTGGATCAGTTACTGATATATTAATGATTTTATTTCTAGAGCGTCTTTCACAGCTTTAGTGTTGCTTTTAAAATACAGTAGTCTTAACAAAACATACCAGCTGCTTGAAGTTGAAGTTGAAGTTTATTGTCATATGTACAAAGTACAGCGTACAGAGCAAAGTGCTTCTGACAGCTGCTATTCAGTCTTCATTATTTTTGCCTCTCGTGAACCTCTTTTGCTACGAGCTACTTTTTCGATTTTTGGCCTGAACTTACAAGCCCAAATGTTAAGTCTTATTCGCCAGTAACTGCACAGAATGGATGAAAAATGTTGCCATTTCAGAAATAACAGTTCTCAGTGTAATACGCTTATTTATGATAGGAAGGTTGGAGATAAACTAATGAGTGTCAGTGGGTTTTAGGAAGTTTATTTCCAAGTGGTGTGATCGATGATCTATTTGAGTGAAGAGAAGAGGGAGTTGCCCCTGTGATTGGAATGTCATGGGTTCGTATCCCAGGACTGCCAGTGGCACCACTGAGGTACCCTTGGGCAAGGTACCGTCCCCACACACTGCTCCCCGGGCGCTGTGTTCCTGGCTGCCCGCTGCTTCACTTGGTGAACGGGTTAAATGCAGAGAAATAGTTTCACATTGTTCACACTGTGTGCTGTGGTGTGTTCACGTGTGACTAATGACCACTTTACACTTACAATGCAAAGTGTACAAATGTGCAAATAAGCTAAATGTTGTAGAAATATAACTGTAATCTGGCATTGTGTTCATCTTGAGCAGTCTTAACCAGAAATCTGAATTACTGACTTAATTCCCACTCTAATTGTACCCTTTGTTACTATATTACTATCATTCTGCCTGGTCCCTTCTCCTCTCTTCAGCACATCCATCTCCTTCTTTCAATAAATACTAAAATCTGATGTTTACTTTAACAATTATGCAAGCTAGGTCTTAGAAAAGACCTATTTTATCTCGATTTCCAACTTAATTTTAGTCCATCAAGCTAATCTGTTCATGCACGAAATCAGACCTCACAGGTGGGTGACCGTAATTCAGACATAAAAGAATAAAGACGACATGAAA
This sequence comes from Brycinus macrolepidotus, assembly GCA_037974445.1. NCBI lineage: Eukaryota > Metazoa > Chordata > Actinopteri > Characiformes > Alestidae > Brycinus > Brycinus macrolepidotus. The sequence continues at coordinate 15,362 of JBBPCZ010167123.1, forward strand.
GTTCTTGATCTTTAAAGTTTCACTTAAGACAGTTTCCTCCTTTAACACCGTCTTGTGATCAGTGAGCTATCCAGCTCAAGCTTCATCATTACACTAAAGAAACAGAACAAGTCTTTCAAAAGAGAGTAGGAATTCATTATGGGTAGAAAGGGATCAGTACTTTGACTCAGACAACTTTTCTATTGATCTGTCAGTCTGGCAGCATTAAAGTTCACTTTATAAGCCCTTAAGTTTCTCGACAAAGATATCTAGACACGTTTCACGCAAATAACCAAAACACGGTCAAGTCTTTCCCACGTAAAAATAATTCAGGGTTCCCATTTTTTTCTACAGATCATTTTCCGGGACTTTTCCAGGACATTTTCAGTGATGATCTAGCTGCTATGACAGACAGGGACTGCGTATTATTCTTCTTCTACTGATTAATATATTATGAAGTTAAACATTTATTAATACTGAGCATCATTTTTGTTTTTTTATAGTATTCCATCACAGTATTTTATTTCGTTTCTTTTAGAAAAACCCTTTGTGCTCTATGCTTGACAAGCGCTATAAGATAAAATAGGAAAACCCTTTATTAGTCCCACAGGTGGGAAACTGACATTATTACAGTAGCAAAGTGGACAAAACAAAAGTAGAAGCATAACCAGTAGGAAAAAAGCTACACGACACAACAGTATCATATAAATAGTACATTATACAAATATCATAGAAATATTAATACATATGTTTGTGTATGAATATGAATATACACGTATATGTATGCATGTATACAGTGGATGTATATGTACACACTGGAGTGTCCTATTTAAATAAAACTGATCATTATCGCTATTCATTTGTGCATACTGCATGCTATTTTGCCTGGACTGAACTTTATGTACCTAAAACGTATGATTCAAATTTAAAGTTGAGTTTTGCTCGGATTATTAATGACCACTGACTCTTATCAGTATTTAGCTGGTGTTTAACTCCACACAGTTGGGCTCTCATTCACTGTTCCCATTCAACTCTCAACAATGTCCAACCCACATTTGAAGCCACTGCCCCCTAGCCAGAGTTCAATCACAAACCTTAAACATTTGCAGGTGAAACAATCAACTGAATCAAACCAATTTAACCCTTTTCAACCATTTTAAAACAAGCTGGGCAGAAAGCAACATTAATCTATAAACCTAATAAAAACGATCATTCAACTCTTTTTTTAAACGCATGTGCTACCGAGAGATGCGACTTGGGGGTGTGTTGACAGCATGGCCACAGCAGAACCAAGAGCAGGTTATTTAAAATAGTCTCATCCATGAACTACCAATGTTAATATGTGCCTGAGCATAGCTTTCAGATGTCAATGTTATATGTTTTGGAGAGAACTAACAGGTCATTCTCAGCTAAAGCAAAATAGGAGAATGTTGAAACAAGATTTTTTTCCAGGACATTTTACTTATTCCATGCATATTTCATGACTGGAAAATTGGGAGAAGATTTTCCAGAACGTGTGGGAACCCTGGTCACCCAGGGCAATGTTCCGCTGAGAAACCTTGGGTCCTGGCATTCATG
>JBBPCZ010167133.1:0-16917 GCA_037974445.1 Brycinus macrolepidotus
GAATGAACGCGGATATATATTGAATGAAACCTAATATATATGGAATGAAAGCAGATATATATTGAATGAAACCTGATATATATGGAATGAAAGCAGATATATATTGAATGAAACCCGATATATATTGAATGAACGCAGATATGTATGGAATGAAAGACGATATATATGGAATGAAACCTGATATAAATGGAATGAAACCTTATATATATATGGAAAGAAACCTGATATATATGGAATGAAACCTGATATATATGGAATGAAACCCGATATATATTGAATGAAACCCGATATATATTGAATGAAACTCGATATATATGGAATGAACGCGGATATATATTGAATGAAACCTAATATATATGGAATGAAAGCAGATATATATTGAATGAAACCTGATATATATGGAATGAAATGCGGATATATATTGAATGAAACCTGATATATATGGAATGAACGCAGATATATATGGAATGAAACCTGATTTATATTTACAGAATTTAGCAGACGCTTTTATCCAAAGCGACTTCCATTCCCTAACACAGGGGACAGTCTCCCTGGAGCAACTTGGGGTTAAGGGTCTTGCTCAGGAACCCAGTGGCGGTGATGAAGGTAGGATTCGAATCTGTGATCTCTTGGTCTAGAGGCAAGTATCCTACCCACTAGGCCACCACCACCCCGGAATGAAAACTGATATATATGGAATGAAACCTGATATATAGGGAATGATACCCCGATATATATTGAATGGAACTTGATATATATGGAATGAAACCTGCTTTCATTCCATATATATCAGGTTTCATTCAATATATATCGGGTTTCATTCCATATATATCAAGTTTCATTCCATATATATCGGGTTTCATTCCATATATATCAGCTTTCATTTAATATTTCCTGTTTGGCTTTCCATGATATATGTATGTATGCATATATATATGATCTAGTGATCTATTCAAATACTGATAAGAATTACATCACCCCACCTCCCCATGTACAACAAGCCTCATCCTCTAACTTTTCTCTTTTCTCTTCATACCCATACTTACTGTGGCAGGCAATGCCAAATGCCAAACTTGTGACTAGTCAAGTTTGTTTACACGTGGGCGCCAGTCATCTGTGGTCTTTGTGGTAATCCGTTGGTTTTCTGTAAAGAGGAAACCTGCAAGTACAGATCTCCTTGCAAAAGCCGCTTTGGTAGGGAATCCCTCTGTGCAGCTAGCGTGCATTTTATAGTTGCGTTATAAATCAGTCAAGAAACTGAGGCTGAGCAGTGACAGGACATTGATCCAAACCATACTCCAGAATTCACCATGGACACTTCAAGAGGCTCAACCTAAAGGTTTTGGAATGACCCACCCTGGTGTTCAGTGAAGACAAATGTACCAGGACTACAGTCTGTGTGTGAAAATTCCCAAAACAAGAATGGAAAGGTCTATCAGTTGGTAGGGTGGTGGGGTAAAACTTTTCTACACACCACAAATACAGTCTCTCTTTCTATTTTACAACAGCATTACAATTTGCATAAAAAAATAATTCTTTAAAGATTTGCTTTTCACATCCAAAAACCAACACCATGCAACTGCACAATGAACTCAAATAAAGCTGATGTACCTGCCGGTCTGTTGTCTATTGGAAATGAATCAAATTCAGCCTTGCAGAGATTACCTTTAGAGTTGCGATGGCGTCCAATACATGTGATGACCCTAAAATGCGATGTACATATATCCTGGGTGCCAAAACATGCAAGGTTTGCCATGTGGTCTCACACTTGAATAAAAAATGACTCACCTGTTGACGTCTGCATCAGTGCGGCGCTGCAGTGCTTGGAGCGTGCCTGTTTCAAATGAGCGCATAAACCGTTTTTGGTAACATTCAGTTCCTCTCTGTGCGGAATTACTTCTCAGAATTCAACAGCGGACCACAAACCACACGTTCAATCACCCCTCTCCCCTGCAGCGCCTCCACTGCTCAGTTGGGTGACAGGCCTCAACAGGAACAGAGCCGGGGTGGCAGACAAAACATGATCTTTATACTGAGTTTATCAGTCCTATCAGCTAGAACTCACGTGCAGACGCACACAGCTGCGGCAAATGTAACGAACGAGGGATTAAACCTTGTTTGTGTGAACAATGGCTGACAAGACAATGACATAATAATAACAGTATTTATTGATAAAGGAGGAGCAGTATTACGGACTACAACCATCACAGTTCTTTCATGGCTGAGCATGGTTGAATTAAACAGATGCACGCTGTGGTATATTTTGTCAGTACAGTACAGCAGAAAGCTCCACATATATGCAGGAGGATCAGAAAACCAGTTCTGTGAGCTACATTAGAAATAAAGTAAAGTAAAGTGACCCCTTATAGTAACGCGTGAACACACCACAGCACGCAGTGTGAACAGTGTGAAATTCTTTTTCTGCATTTAACCCATTCACCAAGTGAAGCAGCGGGCAGCCAGGAACACAGCAGTCAGGGAGCAGTGTGTGGGGACGGTACCTTGTTCAAGGGTACTTCAGTGGTGCCACCGGCAGTGTTGGGATTCAAATCCACAACCTTCTAAACGCAGGCAACTCCCTACCCACCAGGGCACCAGCTGCCCCATTTCTTTCTTTCTTTCTTTTAGGGGACTGTCAAAATTTCTGCTTAATTTAATGGTTAAATGTAAACTAAGTTTTTCAGAGTGGTTTGATGTGAAATAATGTACATCAGTTTTAATATTGTAGAGAAACGTGCCGATTATGAATTCTTTAAAGTGGTGGTGACAGCAAATATAGCCCTTTTATTTACTATCCAAATCCACCAGTGAACCTGCATGTGACTTCTGAGTGTGTATATGGAATTTGAATGATGGTAAAATGGTAGGAAATCTGAAAAACATTTGACTTAGAGTGCCCTGTATTAGAGTGCCCTGTATTAAACCATCTATTATGAATTGGTTTAAGAAACACTGCCAAACACTGTAAATTTAATATAGTAGGTTTACTTAAAGCAATGTGGAGATCCGACTGCCAAAGTCTTAATAATTAAGTTGATTTCAAAGTAAGTCTACAGTTTTTTAACTACAACAGTTCATTAATTCTTAAGTAAAAGGTACAAAAATGATACATTTCTAAATTCAATTTTTTTTTTCTAAGTAATATTTGCTAGACATGTGGTATTTTTAACATACCTTCTCTGAAATCTTACATTATTTGATATTCTGTAGGAAAGCATACCATTATCATTTACTGTGAACTATCTTAAAAGAATGAGGCACTGAATTTATAACCATTTCAACAAAAAGAGCTTTTAGAGGAATTCAACCTTTCAGACATCTCGTTCCATTCACTATTATTGTGAACAATTCACCTTTTCTGCACTGCAAAAAATTTTTACACGAAAAGTTAGTAGTAAACTATTCTGTTCTTAATGAATGTGACATAATTAAACTTTAAATAAGTTAACAAAATATTAGACATACTTGTTCCCTTAGCCAAAGTTCAATAATCTCACAAATGTAAGGCAGTTTCCAAACTTTCCAAATATTTCCAAATATATATATGTATATATATATATATAATGTGCAATGTTGCAATCCACATCAAACTACTCTGAATAACTTTGTTTACAGCCTTTTAAATAGACATACATTTGAAAAAAATTTAAGTTTCCCCTTGAATTTGCCACTCTAGGCAAGTTTTCCATACAACCAGCTCAGGGTCCAGAGGTCAGGAGCATCATTAAACAATGAGGTGGCTAGGAATCAGTGCAGGTATGTACAAAGTCAGGTTTTGCTGAATAAGTTCCAACTGAAACCAGAATATATATACAGGTGTGTCAGAATGTGATGTCATATCACATATTCAGTCATATTCAGAAGTGTTGGCACCCCAGGGTAAATAACATGTTTTGTTGAATAAAAGTTCCAGTACAGAGAACTTTTCACAGATGAAGAGTAATTGTAATGGCAAAGTAACTGCTTAAGTTATGGTACACTTATATACTGGAAAAATAAGATATAGAATACAAGTAAATAAATAGGAATTGTGCATTTAAATGTGCTAAAAATGCCATAACTGAGATTGTTTTTGGATGTGTCAACAAAACATGTGCTTTGACCAGGGGTGTTCAAACAAGAGTATCTCACTTTATCAGATCAGATATGAGTGGAAGCTCTAGCATCCATGGAGCTGGAGCGGGACAAATAGCGACTCAGAGTGCGTCCCTCCTCTCCCATCGCATTTTCGATCTTAGACAAGATGGAGTTCTTGAACTTTTGCCTGAAGTCGTTGCCCATGAACACGTAAAGGATCGGGTTGAGGAAGCTGTTAGCTGAGGCGGTCGAGCTGCCGACTCTGAGTCCAAGGTTGATGATGTTGTTCGAGAGGCTTTGATTCAACTCGATGAGCACAAACGTGTGGTACGGGAACCAGCACAGGAAGAAGGTCACAATGAGTGCCGTCATGACCTTGAAGGGCTTTGTGTTTTTTGCCATCTGGTTGCTTCGCAGCTTGAAGATGATGATGGAGTAGCAGATAATGATGATCAGTAATGGGAGGACGAAACCCACAGTGAAGCGACTCATGGCTATCGTTCTGTGGCTGTACTGGCTTGATGTGTAATTGTTGAGGCAGCGGTTTATGCCAAGATGGTTCTGGACGTCACGGAAAATGACTGATGGAATGCTCAGGGCTGTGGAGACGACCCATGCAAGAATGACCATCACAGAGGCCTTGCTTATGGTGCGCTGGTTCTGTGCCCACACGGGGAACATGACGGACATGCAGCGGTCCACGCTGATGACCACAAGGAGGAAGATGCTGCTGAACATGTTGAGGAACATGACGAAGGATGTGAACTTGCACATGAAGAGCCCGAAGGTCCAGTCCGAGGTGGCCATGTAGATGGTGTTGAAGGGCAGGCTGGCGCAGAATATGAAGTCGGACAGGGCCAGACTCAGGTACCAAGTGGTGTTGACTGACTTCTTCATCTTAAAGCCGGCAATCCAGATCACCACACCATTGCCCACCACTCCCAGCACGACGATGAGCACATTAACAACCAGCAAACACATGCACAGCACTTCTCCAGAGCACATGGAGTGCTGTCTATGATACACTTCATCATATGTCACATTACTAACTGTGTAATTGCTGTCATAGTAGTCCGGGCTGTAATCAAGGTTGAAATCAGTCGAGTCCATTGTTTACGTCCTTGATCATTTAATGTTCCTGTGAAGATGAGAATACCATTTTAGCTTTATGTTCACATTGCATCTGTAGTTGATCTCTCCTACCATCAGTAACACTGGTGTATCAGAGGGCGCTGATAACGGGCTCACGACTGGTGCAACTGTTTATGTGTTGGCATCAGGAAACCCTGCGATCGGCAGGGAATTTTTGCTACCACAACACAGACTTTCAGTGTCAATTCCTGATTGAGGTTCCTGAGCTGTCATTCACTTTTAGTGAACACAAAACAAAAACGAACACATTTAGTATACCAGTGATTCTCAGGGATCTCTAAACTGGCAACATTTTTGTTCTAACCCTATGTGTTGTGACCAGTCCTGGAGGGACAGTTTGGTAGTGCCCCTCCTCAAACGCACTTACAAGATGTGGCATGTGTTTTTGGGCTTTGTCTCACTTAGCACAGCTGATTCAACTCATTAACTAATTAAAAAACTCTTCATGGTCTAAACTAGGTGTGCTAGAACAGGGAATAGTTCAAAAATGCAGGATTGCCAAGATTCCGATAGGGAATGTTTGGACAAGCCCATCTACAGTATTTTAAAAAGCCAAAGTTGCATCATAACCAACATTATTTATATTTCAATCAGCCAAATATTAGTTGCCATTTAAACTGCAGAGGTCAAATGAAGGGTTACATCCAAAGTAGGGGGCAACAGGTGTTTCAGCATGATGAGTCATGCAGAATTATGGTACACTAATACACAAATGAGCCGAATTCAGAATAAGAGATTGGTGGATTGCCAGTTGCTTTAAGCAAAATTTAGTGCACCACAACTTGTCATTATTAAGGGCCTTATTCTTCATATTTTACCATTTCCTCAGCCGCATCATCTAAAAAAAAAATACCATTTACTATCTCAGAATACTGAAACTTGGAATGGCAAGCTCTTCTAATGGACAGGTTCCCCTAATTTACTAAAATTACTCACGCATGCACTATAATTCTGCATTTTTCTCAAATATTGCACTTTTAAATTTAAGACAAGCTTTGACAGTTGTACAAAAATGACAAATGCATATTTTTGATAATTAAACCTGTAAATAACAGGATATTTATATTCTCACCACCTTATCAACTGTCTTGAAGAAACAAGTAATGTAAGCAATTTAAGCTTCTCAGAATAAGACAATTAAATATTACAGTCTGACGAGCCTTGGTAAGACTTTTGAACATGTCTCAATATGTTTGCCTTATTATTTCATTCAGTAAAAACCAATAGGAAGCATTCACTCACCTTACTAAACACTGTCTGTGAGCAGAGGCCTTCCACAGCTGTTCTGTGGAAGGCATTTATAAAGTCAGGCGCCCTCTCTTGTGCAATGGTGGGTACGTCCAACCATCTGACTTCCACAAAAAAAAAAACTTGCATAATCTCTTTTGTTTTCCACATCAACAACATCCCCACAGTTTCACTTCTTTTTTTTGGAGGAATGTTGAGTTCAGGGGGTGGGTATTGATGGATCTTTAGGCTGAATTAATTTAAGGTTCTCAAGTGAATGGGGAGTTCACTTGAAAAGTGAAGTGAACCACTCTAACCACACTGCCCTGTTGGGAACTCTACAGCAAGACAAAAGACCAATTTGAAAATACTGCAAAAGACATTTTGAAGATTTATAATTAAAGGTCATTCACTGATTTTACTGTTGGCCCAGTTTGCATTTGCTGATTATTTGTAAATGTACAATAAACAGGCAGTTAAAGATCAGTTAATGGTGTATTGCTGAAAGTTATTACAAAGTATTATACTTGAAGTCAACAGGACTATGAAGTACTAACACACTTTCATTCCATACCATGACACAAACTGCCAGTCAAAAGTTTGGACACACCCACTCACAGTTTTCTTTGTTTTAATACATTATTGAAAACTGTGCAATAATACATAATTGAAGAAAACAGTATCAAAGAAACTATCCTCTGTTTCAGATTCTTTCCACTTAAACTTTGCTGCAGACCAAGCACACGCCTCCATAGCAATGATATTCCCTAATGACAGCGGCCTCTTTCAGCAGGATAATATTCAGCAGGATAATACAAAAGTTGTTCAGAAATGGACTGAGGAACATGACAGAGTTCAAGGTGTTGACTTGTCCTCTAAATTCCTCAGATCTCAGACCGATTGAGCATCTGTGGGACATGCTGGACAAACTAGTCTGATTCATGGAAGCCCCACCTTGCAGCTACAGGACTTAATGGATCTACTGCTGACGTCTTGGTGCAGATACCACAGAGGTCTTGTGGATCCATACCTTGAAGGGTCAGAGCTGTCTTGGCAGCCAGTGGTTATAATGTTATGGCTGATCAGTGGAATGAAAGGGGGTCTATGAGCTACACTCATAAAAAAAAGGTGCCAGTAAGGGTTCTTTGGGCAGTGCCACAGAAGAACCATTTTGGGATCCAAAAGAACCTTTCAGTGGGTGGTTCTTAAAGGAACCAATTGAGAAAATGAAGATTCTTCACACTCACACATCTCAATCATAATGTAAAGGTTCCCCCTTAAATTGGTCAAGAATCTTTACATTATTTGAAGGTTCTCTAAAGCCTAAAGATTTTCCACATTTACTCATTTATAAGAATGTGGCATCGCTTAGAGAACCATTTCTGGAACTTTTTTTCTCAATGGTGGTGAGAGGAACATGAGGAATATTATTGATTGATATTTTTTCGCCCAATGATGCATGGTGATGTAATCAAACTTAGTGTTCTAAATAGTATGATGTGATGAATCATGAATAAAATGAACTGGGACATGAAAGTTAAGATGTTCTCAGACTGCAACTCTGAAATGGAGTGTTCTCTGTGACCACATTCTATGTGTCAAACCACTGAATAACATTTTGTGCAGAAAACATAGACCACACAGACAGGAAGGGAAGGGCCTGCTTTCTGTTAGCGGGTCACTTTAGCTTGCGATGCAAAACAGCCAGACTGTTCAGTCTGCAAGTAGAAGATATAAGCTGTCCTTGGACATATGAACCGAATATGTTAAAGTTCACCTAAATATTCCCAGTTTAAGTGTAATTTTGTTGCTTGTGCATCTAAAGGTCACCCTTAAATCCAGTCTAACCACTACTGAGCTACAGATGGAAAAATCAGCATAAAGTGGTAAGGCGTTGGACCACTACAAGCTTTTGTAAACCTGCAGCTGTGGTTAGCCAGTGAGCAAAAAACATCTAGCAAGCTCATCTGCTGTTAAAAACACGAAAGAGAACATCATTATATCAGATAAGCATTGTGTCATAGTGCTACACACTGATCTGAAGTATAATGTAAACAAATGGCATGGCTGGTGGAGGTGGTCTGGTCTATAACCACAAAAGTGAAGATAAAAATACACTTCCCCCACTGTGTATCATACACTCTCTCTAATATGTTTTATTGTCATCACTGGAGAAGAAATTTTTAAAGGGTCGTGCTTGGACACTGCTAAAATGAACATTCCCTCCATTCTGGAAGTTCAGATCTGCTGTACGAAGGGCCGCCCTTTCAGAGCTCAGCAGAACCAAAGCAGGAACTGTGTTATTGGTTGAAGACACAGATTCATGTCATCAAGATTTTATGCAAAACATAGCATGAAAATGTGTTTGCCTCCAAAACAGAATTGCACTGAAATGAGTGTAATTGTGAAAAGCCATTAGCAAATGCAATTGTGACTGGGCCTCAAGTTGGTATTTGAGTGGCACTGAAAGAAATTCAGGGAAAAAATTACATTTACGGCATTTAGCAGACACATTATCCAAAGCGACTTCCATTCCCCAACTACAGGGGACAGTCTCCCTGGAGCAACTCAGAGTTAAGAGTCTTGCTCAGGAACCCAGTGTTGGTATTCTGAAGGTAGGATTCAAACCCATGACGTTTTGGTCCAGAGGCAAGTTTCCTACCCACTAGGCCACCACCACTCTGTTTTATGTATAGAGTCTTTGGACATTGTAAATTCTTCTAATATGTTTCCTCCAGTAAATGTTTCAGCCATTTAAGCACTTAGTTGGCTTTAAGTCTTAGTTGGTGTTTTTTAAGAAAAAGAAGCGGTTAGTCATTTGTTTTATAATTCCATTCATGCCTTAATTCTGACATACATGCAGAAGCATAGAGCATTTTAAAGGGTTCACATTTTAAGCACCAGTACCACAGATATTGGGATCAGATGGGACTGATAATGGGCTTCTGACTGGTGCAACTGTCCATGTGTTGGGCTGATAATCAGGGTATTGCGAGATTGATCCCACAGCCATCTGTGGTTGGGAGTCCGAGAGAGCACATCTGGCCTCTTCCCCCATCATTTAACGCAATGCTAACCAACAAAGGTGTCTGTTAGCTGAGGTAAAAGAATTGACGGTTAGTGTTTTCCAAGCATGTTGAGTTGTCCAATGACATGGCACCGATCAAATGCCACATATGGTTGTCTGTACATGGAAGACTTGCAGGGATGGATCATGGTTAAGGCCCTTGAACAGAAGAGTCTTTAGACCAACTCCAGGGGGTTTTCAGGTTATCCCTTAGAACACGGGCGGCATGGATCAGTGTCAGCAACGCAGCAAATGGTAAATCATCATCAAACGGCAAAACAACTCCTTATATGGAAGTTCCTCCGGTTTGTGTTGATGCTCCAGGTGTCAGAAGTCATGCTGAGCTTTGTTTGGTGTTCTTATGTCTCGCAGAACCAAAGTTATTGTAATTTAAAAACACGTAAAAATAATAACCGCTACTGGGGTTTTAAAAATGGCGTCACATGCAAATGCCCATAAAGAACAAAAATGGCCAAATTTCTTTCATTTTAGGCTTTAGAAACAAACAGAAAAAACACAAGATCTTTGAACTCGGGAGAACTTTCAGAATAGTCTCCGCCCACAAGTGGGGGGTGGGGAAAACCCGCAGAGGGAGGTGGTCCGGAGAGCGGCCAAGTGAAAGAGCAGCAAATGGCGAGTTGTAGGAGAACAAACACTGGTTTTAGACAGTTTTTATTTGTTGAAATCAGATTTTACTAATACATTCTGAGTTCCAAGGGTTATTAAAATCTCATTATTTTATTGTTTATTCAAGGAAACACTATGCCCTGTCATTTTAAAATGTTTTTTCAGGGCATTTTGTATTATATAATCCAACAAAAATCCAGTTATGGACAACATGTTACTGAAATCTTTCTGTAAAACCCTTCAGAATACACTCATAGCTGAACATGTAAGATCCCATGAATGCAGGTGTTCTAGAAGCTGGGATTTTTGCATAATGGACACTAAGCAGCTGGCCTGGCTAATTGAGGAAGCTAATTTATAGCAACAAAGCAAGGCAAGGCTACAAAAAGAACCAGCAGGTAAAGTCAATTATGGAAGTCACGGTAGAAAAGACTAAGAAAGGCCAATAATACTGAGAAGTGTTAAAGATAGAACTGATTGTATAATGCATTATAACCTCAACAGAAACTTTTTGTGGTTTTTGTGACTTAAATAACTTTAAAGAGAGGACATTTCTAAAACTGATGATTGACTGACAGTTGTTCTTACAGTTTTACACTTTTACACAATTTAACAGTGCTTTGTGAGAAAAATATGTAGTGCCCCATATGAGAATGTCATTTACTAATATATTGCATGGATTCATATGTATCAAGGGTACATTTCACAGTGGTTTTTCTTCAAATTTGCGGCCTCTAGTGGTGGAATGGTATAGAACACACAATGACTTTTTTTGGCAAATTTTCGTGTTCAGTTTGATATTTTATTTATTTTTTTCCAATATGCAAAGTATATGTCATAGATCAAGATATCGGTATAATCTTTATTTGACATCTTGCCAAGTATTAGAGATATAATGAGTAACTTCTTGTCCAGTTTTCTCTGCTCTGTGTTTTATATGAAAATAAGTGCACGTCTTCCACAGAAATCAAACTTCTGTACCTTTAATGCATAAATACAGTTTACATGATGAAATTAATATACTGACAAAATGTGGCCTGTGTTAAGACATTTCATATTTTATGTTTTATTATTAAGTTAAACTCAGGAAATAAATAGAAATTCTGGACTACATTTAGCTGGAAAAATGTTACATTAAAATTCCCCAATAGATGACAATAATAATAAAAATAGTAATAATCATCATCATCATCATCATCATCATCATCGTTATTATTATTATGATTTTCATATACACTGGATGTTCCAGTGTACCTCATTATAAAGGTACACAGTGTTAAACATAAAATGCATGCACACATGTATGAGAATAATGTGTAAAACAGCGTTAAGTGGTAGAAAATGAATAAATTAATGAATAGATCACATCATGAAAGTGACAGGTTAGTATTTTGGTTAACTTTCAATGTTTTGGAGGTGTTTATTTCATAATTAGATAAATGTCTATACCTCTCAGCTTGTGAACCAATTCACTGATATTTTTTAAACATTCAAAGAGTCGGATTTTCTACCATTTTTTTTACTATACAAGCTGTATTTAAGGACTAAAGGTGCAACTGATAGTGTTTCATGTACACACACACACACATACGTACACAAACACACACATATAATTAGACATATATAATTATGCACAAACTCTCACACACATATATATGGCCATTTTTTATAGTATATTTGTAAAAATGTGCCAGAAACAGAGGTGTTTTAAAGTAATTTAATTCTGCAGCTTACAAACAGGTTTGGCAGCATTTTGGGTCACATTTGAAAAGGACAATGCATCAGATCGCAAAGATTTCTGTGTAAGTTCTACTGCTGAACTTGATCCTTCACAGGATCACAAACTTCATTCAAGCTAATAAAGCAATGGGATGGCCCCTAAGATGCTGTTAGGGAAAGGATGAGGTAGACCAAGTCAAGTAAAGGGCACCAAAACAGGCAGAAGATCAAGCTATTCCTGACTTGTAATGAGATCAATTTTGTCTGTATTTGCATCTGAAAACACTGGAAACAGTGCTTTGTATTTGGGACTATCATGTCCTGGAATTGGACTCATCATGCACCATGTCCTGTAATTAGCTGTGTTTGTTTACCAACAATGTGTAAACAGAACTAATTACATATTCGTTTGTCTTCTGGCCTATTGATTCTTTTGATTGGCTTGTGGATATGCTTGCAATTGATAAATGAACACCAGATCATAGAGTACAAATAAAAATGCCCAGTATCTGCTTCAAATTCAGTGCAGAAGGCACTGAAAGGGTCTGTGTAGTGAAAAATTCGATCTCATTGCGTGTGTACGTGACTCTTGTAATGCTGCTTATTTTCTTGTAAATAAGTGTCTATGCAAAGGTTATTTTTGAAGGCTGCATTGTGTGAAAGGCTCAGCAGAGCTAGACAGGACATATCAACCAGGTCATGATGCTCTGCAAAGCCGTGGGTCCTTCCTCGGACAGAAACATCCTGTCTAAGAAACAATTCCTAGACAACTGTTTGTCCAAGTAGGGGCACGTGGGCTATGCATGCACAGATTATGAACCAGTAAGAAATCACCATAGCCATAAGCAGCCAGTCAGCAGACATTAAATGGATGCTTGCATTCCTATATAATCTCTGGAAACCTACTGTACGGGGGGACTCGTCTCTCAGATGTTCTACGGAGCAGATGAGATTGACTCCCCTTTCCATGGAAAAGAAATAAACAGCTTTGATGAATCTCGACTCTGACCTCATTGTTAATCAGAAAGAGTGGTCACAGAGATTTTTCCAGCATCTGTAAATGAGAAACAGCCTTATGCAGAAGTCATGGGTGCCCCAATCCAATGTGTTCAACAGGCAATTGACTTAAATATGATATAAGTGTGTTCTGTTTCAAGGGAGTGTACTTGTCACCGGGTGGCGGGCTAGCAAACCAGCCACATGGGAACTGCCCAACTCAGACGAGCCACAGGGAGAGGGGCTTGAACCTGCCATGTCTGGGCCGCCTCGATCACGCCCCCAGCGGCCCCCGTCGCCCAAATACTAGTAATACTCACATCCTGTCTCCTCTCAGTGATGTCACGGTATGTTATGTGTGTGTGTGTGTCCAGTGCCTAGGCAACCCACGTGTGAAGCTTGGAGCTTCATTGGCAGAACAAAGCAAAATAACTAATCTCTCAGATAACCGAATCAACACACAGAGCCCAACAAATTCCTCTCTCTCCTCTCTCCTCTTTTTTTTCCCTCCAAAACTCTGGCCTCTCTTAGAAGTGCATCATGTTCTGGTGGAGCTGAATGAACCACAAGACCAGGAGTTTGCCAAATTGTTTACGGCGTGTGCGGTTACCCGGGCACAGGCTCGTAAGATAAAGGAGGTAGGCGGTTTGGCGGATACGTTTTTGTCGTCAGAGGACGCGATTATTAAAGCAACCACGCTCTCACCGCGATCGCTTGGAGTGTCCGAAGTCACGTACAATAGGCAACGAAAGGCCACTCACCCGTAAGCAGTTGATTATGGATCAGCAGGCTGATAAATCTTTAAGAAAATGCCTAGCTGCTGCTCAAAAGGCCTCTGTTGATAAGCACAGTACATACGTATTTATGAATGGTGTTCTTATAAGGAAGTGGTACCCCAGAACAGAGGGAGAGACAGAATGGAACACTGTGTTTCAGACAGTGGTGCCAAAACCACTCCGTCGGCATGTTCTTAGTTTATCCCACGATAGCGCATTTGCAGCTCATCTAGGTGTGACAAAAACTTACGATTGCATTTTGAGACATTTTTTTTGGCCTGGTTTGAAGTCTGATGTTGCAGCATACTGTCGGTCGTGTCCGATTTGTCAGACAATTGGTAAACCCAATCAAGTTGTTCCTCCGGCTCTGTTACAGCCAATACCTGTTATGGGAGAGCCATTTGAATATATACTCGTTGACTGTGTTGGTCCGTTGCCAAAGACAAAAACAGGGAATCAGTTTTTACTCACCATTATGTGTGCTTCTACCAGGTACCCAGAGGCAGTGCCTCTTAGAAACATTCGTGCTCAAAATATTAGTAAGGCTCTTCTGAAATTCTTCTCGGTTTTTGGTTTACCTAAGCACATACAGTCCGATCAAGGCACTAATTTTATGTCCTCATTATTTAAACAGGTGTTACAGCAACTGTCCATAAAACATGTGACATCCAGTTCGTATCACCCAGAATCGCAAGGCGCACTTGAAAGGTTCCACCAAACCCTAAAATCTATGCTTAGGGTGTATTGTCTTAATACCCACCGTGACTGGGATGAAGGTATCTCATTGGTGTTATTTGCTGTGCGGGAGGTGGTGCAGGAATCCATCGGATTCAGCCCTGCGGAACTTGTCTTCGGTCACACCGTCCGAGGGCCACTAAAAGTATTAAAAGAGACTTTGTTAGCTGGAGCTGACCCTCCACCTACCCCAAAGTGAAATGTTTTAAAATACGTATGTGAGTTTAAGGAGCGCTTACATAAAGCTTGTGAGTTCGCCAAACGAAGGTTGAGCTCTTCTCAGGCGAAAATGAAGAACAGGTATGACCAGAAGGTCGTGGTGCACACATTTCAGCAAGGCGATAAAGTAATGGTATTGTTACCCATTTCGGTATCGTCTCTCTCTGCCCATTTTTCGGGACCATACACTGTTGAGAAGCGAATCAGTGATACGAATTACCTCATCAACACCCCAGATAGGAAAAGGAAGAAGCGGATCTGTCACGTTAATATGCTTGAATTATACCTTGAGCGATCTTCGGCAAGCAACTCGTTGTCTACGCTTGGGCCTGGTGTGGAAACAACCGATCCAGTCGCCGCCCTCACCCTTCTCCCTCCTCCTTGTCCCGAGGATGAGTTTAGTATTGACCCGTCTCAACAGATGGCCCGTTTGCAAAATTCGGAAATGTTGTCCACTTTATCCTCGTCTTTGACTCACCTAACAAAAGTGCAATAGGCGGAGTTGTGTACCTTAATTAAATCTTACCCCGAATTGTTGTATCATGATGTGCCCACCCAGACGACGCTAATCCAGCATGATATTGATGAGGCTGGAGCAAAGCCCATAAAACAGCATCCATACAGGGAAAACCCCACAAAGCGTAGGATTATGTCCACTGAAGTTGCTTATCTTTTAGCACATGGGCTTGCTAAACCCAGTTGTAGTCCTTGGAGCTCGCCCTGTATTTTGGTCCCAAAACCTGACAATACTTTCCGTTTTTGTACAAATTACCGTAAAGTTAATTCAGTCACTACTCCAGACGCGTACCCTATGCCTCAGATGGATGACTGTGTGGACCACGTGGGTGCTGTGAAGTTTGTTAGCAAATTAGATTTATTGAAAGGTTACTGGCAAATACCGTTAACGCCGCGTGCCTCGGAAATCTCTGCTTTGTGACGCCCGACGTATTTGCTCAATATACAGTGATGCCGTTTGGTATGAGAAACGCCCCTACTACGTTTCAACGTCTGATTAATGTAGTGTTAGCAGGTGTATCTCATTGCGAAGCCTACTTGGACGATCTTGTTATATTTTCAGATACTTGGCAGGATCATTTAATTGTTTTAGAAACTGTCACAAGCCAGTTTGACAGTTAACCTTGCTAAGTGCGAGTTTGGAAAGGCTACTGTGACCTATTTGGGCAAACAGGTTGGCCAGGGTCAAGTTTATCCAGGCCTTGCCAAGGTGCAAGCCATTGTTAACTTTCCAGTTTCCACCACTAGGCGGGAGCTTCGTCGCTTTCTAGGGATGGCTGGCTATTACCGAAGTTTTTGTCCAAATTTCTCCACAGTAGTTGCCCCACTTACTACACTTTTGAGCCCGTCCGAATTATTTGTTTGGTCAAAGGCCTGCCAATATGCGTTTGACAGTATTAAACGTCTCCTGTCTGACTCACCAGTTCTGAGTGCCCCTGATTTTGCCAGGCCATTTAGATTGGAGGTGGACGCCAGCTCAGTTGGAGCTGGCGCAGTGTTACTCCAGGAGGATACGGATGGGGTGGAGCATCCCATATGTTATTTTTCTCAGAAGTTCCACAAGCACCAACTCCAATACTCCACAACTGAAAAAGAAACGCTCGCGTTACTAATGGCCTTGCAGCATTTTGAAGTTTATGTTGGTTCCTGTCCGGAACCTTTACAGGTGTTTACTGATCACAGTCCTCTCACATTTTTATCCCGGATGTATAATCATAATAATAAGGTGGGCGTTGCTGGTACAGAATTATAACCTCCATATGTATCATAAAAAGGGAGTGGAAAATGTAGTTGCTGATGCACTTACGCGTTCGGTCTAGATACAGTGTTGTGAGATGTGCTGTTTTCCCTTTGTTATGGGTGTTTTTTTTGTTGTTTTTTTTTAAGGGAGGACAGTATACTTTTAAGGGGGGGGAGTGTTACGTGCGGCGGCACGTTTGTTTGTTTTTATTTCTCTCTCGTTTCCTCTCGTACTCTCTCCCTTCTTGCTTCGCACGCTCTGTCTCCCTCTCCCTCTCTTTTAGGACCACCCCCGTGATACAGCTGGCTCCCGGAGTAGAGGCGGATTGGTTGATTGTCCCTATCGCCTCCCAGTGGCGGATCACAGACGGAACTCCCGCCTACCTGCCCTTAAGAGGAAGCCAGAGTTTTGGAGGGAGGAGAGAGGAGAGAGGATATATATATACAGTAGCCGAGTTGTAAAAACAAATCAGGGGGGATGGTGAATTTGATCGTTTATCAGACATATTTTGTGCTGATGACAGTGCACATGGTGGGAGACTAACTGTGTACCCTTTTTATTGTTGT
>JBBPCZ010167162.1:0-16916 GCA_037974445.1 Brycinus macrolepidotus
TGGCTGCCCGCTGCTTCACTTGGTGAATGGGTTAAATGCAGAGAAAGAAGTTCACACTGTTCACACTGTGTGCTGTGTTGTGGTGTGGTGTGTTCACGTGTGACTATAAGGGGCCACTTTACTTTACTTTACTTTTTTGTCTGAGAAACATAATTTGAGATCAGGGGCCCTAAGTGTGTACTTTTTTTAAATGCTCTTTTTTGTCATTTAAATATTAATTTACGTATTAATGCAAACAAACGTGACTGGGGCGGCTCAAGAAGGGTGTCACTTAGATCTCCCAAATGTTCAAAGACATCAGAGCTCTACAGGCTTATACTTGTGTATCCAGGTGTAAATATCACCCCTCCTCCAGCAGGGAGCAGTCTTGTGCTCCAATTCATTTTCCTCCAACACCACAGCCAGATCTCACAGCTATTAAATATGAGTGAGTCAGGCCCTCATAACCGGTACAGTGGTTTTAAAAGGTTTTTCCAGAAAGCTTCACCTTGCCAGGGATATCACATACATATGATTAAGAACAGAAGTGGTTGAACCATTTCCTCATTCTCAGCCAACCGATCATTAGCAGAGCTGTACGGTGGCTCGGGCCTGGCTGCTAACGATTATGTGATTCAGTCAAACTGGACAACTGAATGGTCAGGGTGAAAAAGGGTGAAAAAAACAGTGCATGTTAATTAAGTCAGCTAAAAAGTGGGGCCACCTAACTTTTCAGAATGTATTTGAATATATGGGCATGTAATAAGAAGGTTTTCTTTGCTGGTTTGTGGCAAAATCTATTCAAATCAAATTGATTTTGAGGAAAACAGGAGCATATATTTGTAACAGTAACTAAAATTCACTCCTAAAATCAACCAAATTCATCTTACATTTATCCAAATACGTCGCTTTACAGTTATCACTGCTGCATACAAACAGCAAAGCATGCCAGCAATAAATATTTAACTGCAAATGAAGAAAGGTTTTGTTTGTTCTTTTTGTTTTTTTTTCAGGATTGTTTTGTTTTGTTTGGTCATTTAGCTTCTTAATTATTTATATGTGTTGTATTTTTTCGTCAAAAAGCTCCTGGTGATAGGGCTAATAATACTGAGACAGGGACACTAGTCACTATTTAATTTGTCAAGTCATTGCAAACAGGAAAAAGGTCACGTATGGAAAGCAATGTTTTAAGCGTGGACTGATGTATTTGTTGTGTAAGCAGAACAAACTATATTTGTATCATTTCAGCATGTGGATGCATCATTTGTGCTATACACTAGTTCACCAAATGTAATGTGAGTATAATCATTTAAAGTCTGCAAGGAAACGACCTCAGGACGCCAACTGAGGGGATGGTTTGCATTATGGGCTGTGTGAATGGGCACGGCTGATTTGATTGACTGGGCAGTTTGATTGACGGCAGCCGAGTGGCTGTTACCTTGCGGATGTACTCCTGCAGGCCTCGGACGCCGTACATGCGGAACACGAACCACATCTTCAGCGAGCGGAACCTCCGACCCAGAGGAATCTGCCAGTGCTGTGGAGAGATGAGATTAAACATGACGTATGAACGCGCACACACACACACACAAACACACACACACATACTTGTATCTACCTAGTGTCCATGTTATCAGCTCCACTGACCATATAATTGTACTTTGTAGTTTAAAGTTACAGACTGTAGTCAGTCCAACAGTGAGCAGGTGTTATTGGGCGGTATTTTCAGCACAGCAGTGACACTGTTGAAGCTTTAGTGTGTGTGTGTATGTGTGTGTGTGTGTGTGTGTATGTGTGTGTGTGTGTGTGTTTGTGTGCCACACAGTGTGGATCACGCAGCAATGCATTTACATGGTAAGAGGACCTATAAAAATGGACATTGAAATAAAGAGTCTCATCAGTCACAATGCAAAGTGCAACTGTTTTTTAATTATTTAAAAAAAACTGAGCCAATGAAGGGTTTGTGAACACACACACACACACACACACACACGCACACACGTGATACCATGGGTCAAATGACATTTCATGAAAATAATATTTCATTTTTATGCAATCATTTGTGCACATGTATTTATATGAGTTTAACATGTTAAAAAATAAAACAAAATATAAAATGTCAGCTTTTGCACAAGGTTTAATTTGATGTTTTGTTTATTTTATTGATATGTTCAATTCAGCAAATGAATTTCTGTTTCTGATAAAAGGTGCCGTTTTAGGTGGAAAAAAACATATGGTCATATGGTCACACAACGATAAAATGTTCAAGTTTTATCATATTGGTAATGACATTTATTCAACACAAAAAGAAAGCTACATACAAACACACACACACACACACACACACACACACACACACACACTCACACACACACAACAGCTGCAGAGCTGCAGAAACACATAACAATCATATTAAAGATACTGCACTTACTCTATAATCGGTCACAAGTCCTGCAAACAGAAAGACACAGACGAAATACAGTAATTTAATAGTTCTGTCAAATCAGATGGAGCACATGTTCTGGACATTCACTCGCTCTACAACCATCCCTCGTAACTACCGGCTGCAGTGCTGACGTACTACATGTTGTGAGGTACTTTATCTTTGTCTATTTTAAGCAGTTTTAGGTTTCTGAAAGAACGACGAAAAAATATTATCATCATTACCATTATCATCATTAAAGTAACACATAATCACCACTCTCGCTCATTTTCTCTCACCCTCTCCCTCTCTCCCTTTCTCTTTCCTTTTCTATCTTTATCTTTTATCTTGTCTCTTCCGCTTTTCTTTCTTCCTTTCTCTCTCTCTCTCTCTCTCTCTCTCTCTGGCAGAGATAAGCCTTGGGCGATGTAGTGCTAACCTGTAATTTCATTGGGCTGCTGTAGTTTAAGGTGGGAAAGGGGAGTGACTGACCATTGTGAACAGGCGATAGATAGGTTTATGTATGTGTGTGTGTGTGAGCCTGTAAGATAGAGCCACCCTTTTGTTTTGCTGTCAGCACAATTAGTGGCCGGCTGCAGCTGCACAGCTGCGCGGCCCGTTGCTTCAGCCGGACGAGCCGCTATTGTCCCCTCCCCCGAGTTAGAAATGGCAGATGAGCAACAGGCAGCACAGAGAGTGATGAGTAATTAGAGTCTGCAGCTCTACAGAGGAGGAGAATGGAGGATGGCAGACAGAGAGATCAGCACAGACGCGGGTGGATGAGTGAATATTTGTTGCTGACAGCGATGTGTTACTGTCACAAAAAACACCTGCCATCCTAAAAACAGCTTACAAAAGCCTGGGACACACAGGCACACTTTTACTTTTCACCAGACTTTTAAACCACCTCACTGAAATATTGTTTAGAATGTGGTGTTTATAATGACTTAGAGACTTAATACCTCAAAGTAGTGACAAATTATCTAGAAAAACTGATTTAGTAGGTCTAAATAGTCACAATATTTGGACTTCTTTTCTGAAAATAATTACTCTTTATCGGAAACATACATACATATAAGTAAAAATCATATTTTTGATGTAATAGGCCACAATTTGGGGAATAAAACTGCAGCCAAAATAACACTGTAGCCAAAAACAGAGGAGGGAAAAACTTTTTTTTTTCTCTAAATGACAAGAAAGGGCTTTCATAGCCAAGCACTGCCAGAGACGCTTTTTACTTTGCTAAGTCAGTGTGCATGGGGTATGTTTTCACTTGCACAGCCTCAGTCAGATGTAGCATATAATGACAACACAGTATGATTGGTATGGGATTGTATGGAAACATCATTCTCAAAAACATATATAATAAAATAAGCTTTGTACTTTTTTATGATTGCCAATAATCTTGCATATAAATAGTGGATACATGTCCCTCTATGTCCCCTTAATTTTGCACTGGTGTCCAAAATTAGACTAAACTTAAAATTCTCTGTTTTAATTTTAAAATGTAAAATTGATGCTGTTTGAATCATGAGAACTACACGCTGTGGTTGTGTGCTGCTTCAGTACCTGACTCCTGGTGGTCATGCTTCAGGTAAAGTGGGTCCATCTTAAACGCCCCAATGACATCAGTTCTGTTCTTCACCCTGACCAAAGACACAGTCTCATCAGATACAGGAGTGGACAAGAAAGTACGATAACACACTGACCCTGTCCACCAATCTGGCCCCCGCACCTAAAAGACCCTTCCCATGATGTTTCACTGAGCATGAAATGAGGAAGTGAGCCACCATCCTTTCTTTTCAAGAACGTGTTTGTGGGTGGTCTTTCAGTTTCAGCCCTGTTTTATTTATATGAAGCGTTTTGCATTTTGTCCCAAGATATTTTACATAAATGTAGATCCAGACCCTAATGAGCGTTTCTGACAATGTTTACATGCAATGCCGTTATCTTAGTGGTAACATACTATCAGAATCTCATAGGGGTCCTAACACAAATTAGCATTATTGTACATGTGTATTCTTTCCTCTTTTTTTTTGCAAAGATTTGACATTTTTGGCAGAACTGAAGACGCTCTAATAGTCATGGTTCAGCACTGGACAAAACAACTCACCCTCCTCTGAACTGCACCAGACAGTAGAAGATTAAATAGGGGAACATAACACATAAAAAGGTAACTGTCCCCCAAAATGATAATATTAAAAACAGCTGTCACCTTCTATTGTTTCATGTTTGACTACAAGTGAATAAGTCCTACTCCACATTACAGTATTGTTATTATTAAAAGTAAATGGGTCTCCCCTTCCACTCTGTCCTCTGTGTGTTTGACTGGCGCTGACGGACGGGGCATCTGGATGCCCCACTCGTTCTATCAATATTAACTCTATCAGGGAGGACTTATAAGGGCTTCCAGATTACAGTTGGTGAAAGAGTTCCAAGTACATTTATAGCCTTAATGGAGGATAAACTCACCACATTGCGGAGCAGTCAAAGTTCACTAGTAGCCATTTATGCGGGTTAAAGTTGAAGGAGTCTGCAAACTGAGAGAAAAAAATAGACGCAAATCTTTAACATTGCAACAGACTATTTAAACTGGCTGTTTATTTTAGAAAAATCTTTGTTTTACATAATCACTGAAAATCCACTTTATTAGTGGCACCTACTTTGTACTTCCACTCATTTTAATAAAGTAAAGTAAAGTGGCCCCTTATAGTCACACGTGAACACACCACACCACATCACACAGTGTGAACAGTGTGAATTTTTTTCTCTGCATTTAACCCATTCATCAAGTGAAGCAGTGGACAGCCAGTGACACAGCACCCGGGGAGCAGTGTGTGAGAATGGTATCTTGTGCAAGGGCACCTCAGTGGTGCCACTGGCAGTCCTGGGATTCGAACCCACAGCTTTCCAATAGCAGGGGGAACTACATTAGAGTTGCCAACTTTCTCAATGCCAAATGCGGGACACTTGCTGATGTGGGGAGCGGGGCGGGTTGTTGGCTTGTTGCTTGTGAGTGGAGGGGGATGACGGGGATGACGGCGACCAGGGGTGGGGGAGGGGTTGTTGAGTCGGCTTGTGGCTTGTGAGCGGAGGGTGATAGCGGGGGGTGGGGGGGTTGTGGAGAGGAGAAGAGACTGTACAGGGATACCGTGCGTAAGGCATAGTTAAACGATCGCAAGTGGCCGATGAGGCTGTGATTGGAATACGGGACTGGAGCTGTCCCGGACGGGACAAATCAAAATCACCCTAAACTACATAAACACCAGGCCACCAGCTGCCAGAATATGAGCTCTATGTAAAATACAGATTCGATATACAGATGTACAATAGCAGACTCTTGATGCCCAGTTTGTCAGTCATATATCTACCCCATTCATCACTGCTAAGTTTCTGACCACAAAAACCTCTGTTGACCAGGGCCTGTGTTAATTAAGCTTTTCAGAGTAGGAGTGCTGGTCTAGGCTCAGACTCCTCTCTTATGTATGATGACCTCACACAAACAGAACTGAGATCAGTACTCAGTGTCCAGATATTGTTTGGATGGTGTAGCATTGTTAAGGACAGTGATACCGTCATGACAGCGATGAAGTGTGTGTGTGTGTGTGTGTGTGGGGGGGGGTGGAGTGACAGTATCGGACACAATGCAGTGATAGGGGTCTACGAGCAACCCTGTGGCCAGCAACCAGAGGCAGTGGTTCTCAAACCAGGGGCTGCAGGTGCTGCTAAGGGAACCATGACAAATTTTAGAAGTATCTCTGCTTAGTCATTTTTGTTACTTTATTAAACCTGATTTGGCCAGATCTAAAAAGGAATCATGTCATTGGGCAGAGCTGTGTTACTTGTAATGAGGTCAGTGATAGCTGAAAAGGTTTTGGTAGGTGGGTTGAGTGGGCTGCTGGTCCGAGTGGGAGGCAAGGCGGTCGCAGTGGCACTTACTACCCACAAAGGGTGTCTTGGGCTGAAAATGTTTGAGAACTGCTGGGCTCCAGGATGGCTACTCAACAGACAACAGTAGGATGGAGCTAATATTTTAAGTGTAAATAAGAGCACAACCTCATGCACAATTTTTTACAATATACTGAAAACAATGGAAGGTTAAATTCAAATAAACAGCGACTGTGCATTATATGTGCAGAAGTGTGCTCTCTGTAGAGGATGTGTCCTAAAGACATGTATTTTTACAGTTAATTTTGGACTTTGGTAGACTTTTGCTGTGTACTTTAATTACAGCCATATAGCAGTAGCTCAAATGAATCCCTCAATTAATAACGTAAGATATTAAAGGAGCAATATGCACACAGTGAAACTCATTCTTTCTCCCGGCCATAAAACCAGTTGTTCATGATATAAAAAGACACAATATTGGTTCGAAACCCCAGTCAGGTGTCACACCTGCCAGCTAAACAGTACCTTTATCTGTCTTCTCATCTGTTTGCACACCATTCCCTTCCCCAATATCCTCCGCTCCATCTGCTGCAATAATGTGAGTGCCAGGGTTTGAGAATAAACCCTGTCCACTGTGAGCTACGGCTGATTATTGTCATGCTTGGCATTCACTTCCTGGCAAACAACGGAAACGGTGTGTGACCGTCATTCAGGCCCACGATAAAGAGCAGAGGCGTTTCAGCAGAGCGCAGCCTCCAGCAATATTTGAACTGGTGCTAATAAACACTGAGATTTGGTTACGGAGACAGGGGAGGAGGGGCTTATCTAAAGGTCTACGCACGCCTCAGGAAATTACTTTACCCTTATCTCCAGGACACTCAGCTGGGTGCCACGGCAACTCAAAAGGCTCTCCAATTTCCCGCCAATTTCTCTACACATTGCTCACTAGAGCTTGCGTTGTTTTTGACATTTGAATACTTTTGTGTGCGTATGTGGCCAAAAACGCCCCGCTGGCCTTTGACCGACAGTCTGCGGCTCACCAGCTTAGCTCTGATCTGTGTTCTGCTGGCATTTCGGGCTTTCCAAGAGGAGCCCAGCAGTCAACGCTTAAAGCAGGAACACAGTTATCTCACCTCTACGCCGTCCAGAAGAGGTCGGAACTCGGGACAGATGAACGCACTTCCAGCGTAGGCGGCGTCAATATGCAACCATATCCCCTCCGCGTTACCTGCCACAGAAAAGCAAAAAACCCCATTAACTTAGCATTTCAAGTGCAAAACACCATAATCTATAGTAGTAAAGAGTCTTACTCACATATAGGCCCGATCTCAGTGATGTGGTCGAACGCACATGATGGAGTCGTTCCCAACGTGGCACAAAACTGAGGAATTGAAAGAAGCATCTTCAAATCTCAGTCTCTGTCTCCGCAGGGTATGCATAAATCATCAATATGTGTTTACATTAGTGGTTTCCATATTCGAGCCTCTGTGCCCTGCACATTTTAATGTTCCCCTGCTCTTATTCACACACTTCAGCCCAGGAAAGGTTTGGGAATTGGTTCATTAGTTAGATTAGCTGCTAACTGGCCAAAACTGGCCATGAATTAAATTCAAGTAACTTGCCTACAGAGTGACTTATGAGTCTACACCCAGCTCCCTTAATTCTATCATTCAGTCTTACGATCCTACTCGTTCCCTCCACTCCTCCAAGGAACATCGTCTGGCTCTGCCATCCCCACACACAAGGTAAACCCAGTCAAGTCTCATTTATGGTTCCCTGGTAGTGAATTGAGCTGCCAAAGGCAGAATCCCTCTATATCTTCAAATTCCTCCAGAAGACTCATCTGTTCAAACAGCATCTCCTCTCCTGATGCACTATCTAGCTTCTTGCACTACTCCTACATAAAGATTTTAGCACTTGGAACTCTCCTCTGGTTCTCACACTGTCCTGAAACTTGTTTCCTCAATCTGTAAGTCACTTTGCATAAAAGCATCTGCCAAATTAATGTAATGTAATGTAATGGATCAGGTGTGTTGAGAAATCACTAAAAGAGTAAGGGGGCCTCAAGGACCAGGATTGGAATCTGGAGGACAGCCCAAAATAGGTAGGTTAGACATTTAACACTACGGTTGTTTGTATGGCTGAGTTAAATTTGGTCATCTGCATTATCTGAGCCCTGACAGGCCTCTGTGGGATACCAAAGATGTCGAATAAGGTGAAGCAAGACAGCTCATGCCTATTCAAGTCAATGCTACAAAGTTCAAGTGTTTCAGTTCCTGGGTGGCCACCTTGTGTCACTCCTCTGCTTTCTCCCAGGGCAACAACAGCAGCCTGTGGAACTGAACAGACCCCAAGCAGAACTGCCTCTTTCTGAAAATTAGCTCATCAGAAAAAGAGTGTTTAGTCATAGGTTTAAGGAGTGGAAGGAGTCCCCACCCACTTGCCATGTACGTGACATGTCCTTGGAAGTATTTTAACATGGTGGCTCTTCATGGATCCTCTCATGGATGTCAAGTATTGAATTAGCCTGTATAATTTAACATGTCGCACTACGCCCTTTGGGAAGCTGCAGTTCCCATAAACATTACCCCTCTCTCCTCGGGCTACAGCCTAGCTAGTCCAGTCTAATTCAAATGAATTTATAAATGGCAGAGAAGCCTCTCCAAGCAGTAATAGCCCTTAGTAAAAAAAAAAAACCTTTGAGACTCTGAATATAAAGGGACAGATACTATCTGAACCACTACTTGAATCTCACTGGTGTCGTCTTAGCAACGTTCACTCATTCTCTGGAGAACTAGAAGACCATCTGATGAGGCCTTTTCAAAATTTCGTATCTGTCAGTTTCACACACTCATTTTAATAGAAACCCTGGACTTCTACTTCAACTTTATGAGGCTTATAGGCCCACTACACAGGTGTGTAATTACAGACTGTAGTTCACCTGTTGACCTGTCATGATAGTGGTATGGTAATGTGTGTAAGTGTGTGGTGCTGGTATCACTGCATCAGGCGCAGTGATGTTGCTGTTTTTACTCATCAGTGTGTTAAACCTGGTTAAAGATCTATTCATCTAGTCAGAGAGCATCTCCTCTCCTGGTGCATGACCTATCTTGCACTACTCCCTACATAAAGATTTTAGCACTTAGAACTCTTCTTTGTTTCTCTTGCTGACCTGAAACTTGAATGTTTCCTCAAATTGTAAGTCGCTTTGGATAAAAGCATCTGCCAAACGAATGTAATGTAATGTACTGTAATGTATTGTAAAGAGATAATGAATGAATGACAACCCAAAAAAACTCATTTCATTCAGGAAAAAAGTTATTCGACACCAACTGGCCATGAATGAAATTATCATTTTTTTGCACCACATTATGAAACACTCCCAAAAGAAATAAGTGATGAGGAAGATGCCAGGCTGAAAAGGGTTACAAAGCCAGTGAACCCCAGTGATAGCCTTTATCACAAAATGGACTAAACTTGGAAAAAGTAGTGAATCTTCCCAGAGGCTTACAAAAAATCCTCTAAGACTGCAGTAACAACTAATCTGGGAAGTTGCAAAAGAGCCCAGAAGAACATCTAAGGAACCGCAGGCCTCACGCCTCAGATACGGTCAGTGTTCATGATTG
Organism: Brycinus macrolepidotus; assembly: GCA_037974445.1. Classification (NCBI taxonomy): domain Eukaryota; kingdom Metazoa; phylum Chordata; class Actinopteri; order Characiformes; family Alestidae; genus Brycinus; species Brycinus macrolepidotus. The sequence continues at coordinate 9,916 of JBBPCZ010167162.1, forward strand.
AACAACTGAATTAACTGGAGAGTTGCATGGCAAAAAACTACCGTTACCCAAGAAGAACAAAAAGGCTTGCCTTACATTTGCAAAAAATAGCTTGAGCCCTTTTGTGATAATATTTTGCAGGTGGATGAGTTGAAAGTGTTTGGAAGATGGGTTCTGTTACATCTAGATTCCAAATTAAGAGCATCACACTGTTGGTGTGATCACACAGAGGTGCTGGTGTGAAATTAGCTGCTACTTTTTCATGGTATTACATTACAGTCGTTTGGCAGACACTTTTATCCAAAGCAGCCTACAACACGAGGAAACATTCAAGTTTCAGGACAGTGTGAATTTATTATATTGTACTTAATAAAGCACTTTTAATACAGCGACTGGTTATAGCTGATTTGCCACAGTGTCTATTGTGAAAGTGCTTTAGCAATACTAGTAATTGTATTAACTTGACAGTCTGATGCGACTGAATCAGTGTGTATGCTACATGCTAATACGGCTCTTAGCATGCCATGACGTTCCTTCATGTCATACATCACTTGCCGAAAAAATGTGTTAAAGTTCGGTGCTTGGGCTTACATAGAAGGGGATGAGGCCTGCTGCCTTGTCCTCTTCAAGGATTTTTCTAACGGCCTCTCCCCGGACGGAAAACTTGCTGTCAGTGGAAATTTTTTTCATTTTCACACCTCCTATTAGACCTGCTCTCTCCACTGAGGAATGAGCCTGTTGAGAAAGAACATGGTAGTTAGACCAGGAACAGCACACTTGGTTCAGAGTTTTAAGCAGCACTATATTTAATATCTATGAGTGGTTCACTAAACCCATCATTGCAATTTGCCTAGTTAGCACACAGCAGCATACTAGCACATGTAATGCCTTACTTTTAGATTCACTGTTAATATGATATTGAATGTATTTCATTTTTTATTTACTTTTTAATTAATATTCATTATGATGCAAATTTTATTTTCCAAAATATTTGATGTAAACATTGTCCAGTTCTCAAAAACAACCTGTTTTCAATTCATTGTCTTTATAATGTCTTTGTAGGTTTTTTCTTTATTTTTTGAAAGTTTCAGTTTTTTTTAGCAAAAATAATTCCTTGTGGAGACCAGCCCAATGTCCTATAGTCAAGATATTCATGTTTTCCACCATCCTGGGAACATTTGGTCCCCACAAATAGCTAAATACACAGCTACAAACACAAACACGTCACTTCTGTATAATCCTGGTCACGTTAGCCTTTGCTGAACCCTGCCATTTCCAGCTTATTTGAAGATACTGACCACTTTTCACATTTCAGGTGTGTTATAATCAGTGCAGTCTTCAGCTTGGCACTCAAAACGCTGCTTGATTTTCAGTTGGATCTTGGGAGGTTTTTTTTTATTTATTTTAAAGATTAGCATTACTGTAAGAAATCAAATAAGACTTTTCGTCTGTCATGCAAACATATATTGTACTTGAGAAGAGCAGAAGGTTTTGGTAACAGTGAGCTGCTCTGCGGCAATGCCTGCATTTTATTCATTTTATTGAATTTGTAATCCTACAGAAATAAAGATTAGATTTCCCATTAATGTCAGTTCAGATAGATGTGTATTCATCAGCATTGGTATCTGTATCAGCAGACGTGTGCATAAAAAAATATCAGATATCAGTCCACAATTCCTATCTCGATGGTTCTATGCATTATATGCTACTACGTATTATGTATTTTATGCAATTACAGAATTAGGCACAGTAATGCCTGATATCTTAAAGCATTACTTTTAAAGCAGACCAAGCAGTATTGAATCATTATGACCCATCAGAATAGTAAGTAGCTTGAATTTTGTGTGACTCTGCAGACTCTGACCTGGTCGGAGGAATAGGCCACTAATTTGGAGATGATGTCGGCTTCGGAGCGCTCAGGATCTGCAGCTAAGATCCGCTTCACCATCCTGGTCCGGGCAGCCAGGAGCGCCACCAGAGTTGCTTCACTAGCGGTTCCCTGTAATTGAATGCAAACATCATCTGTGGTGTAACACTTTCAGCAACCATGGAGCAGTGTGTTTATTTTTGCATTCATCATCTTCTCCATGAAGGTCAAAGAGCATTCCAAATTGCTGAAAAACCATCGACTGACATCTGTTGCCCATTTGCTTGCGTTCGTGACTGATCACGTTTACATTTCTGTGATGCAGCTAGCTTTAAAGGAATAGTTCGGTAAGAAACTAATGTCCACATTTTTCCACTCCAGAAGAGGGCAAGACATGTTTGGAGTCCAATTTGTGCTTTGTTAATTTAGAACTGAAGCTATGAGGCTAACATTGCTAAAAAAAAAAAAAAAAACATTAAAAGTCAATAGTCGCCCAAATCTTTTCCATAAATACCTCCCCAAAACTTCTCTCAACCTGATCTAATTGCCTCAGGCTCTTTATTAAGGCAAAGCAGCCTTGCTGATATTTTTTAAGATGCAGTATGACTTACTGTGAGATTAAATGTAACATTTTAAAATTTGAAATGAACAAAACTTCACCACTATAAGCAATCATTTTAGACCAACACCAGGGTTGGTATTCACAAAGCAAGGCTGTAAGGAATACTGACTGTGGACACCAAACATGCCATGGTTGATCAACTACATGTAGGGAAGAGGAAAATTGTGCAAACTTGATTTCTTGTCAAACTATTTCATTAATACATGAGCAACAAAAAAGAAACTCGGATTTTTCTCATACAGAAACAAGTACATTCCTAAAACTAAAGGTGCCAAAGCTAATTATTTTGACGCCACTAGGGAAACTCTAAAGGATCCTTCAGTTGAAGATTTTCTAAAGGACCATTTCTGTGTATGATATGTGTGATGTGTGAAGAAAATAATGGGAATGTAATGTAAAGGCTCTATACATAGTAACGTTTTTTCCTAGAACCAAGCCAAGAACTATTTGGATTGTTTTACATATGAGAAGGGCCACCAGCAACATGGGCCTACAGTGTAAGGTTTCTGATGAAGTGGCCAGTGGGTGTAGTGGCTAATCGAGAATCTAAGGTATGAAATGTGTTTGTCAATGTATATTCATCATTGGACCCTGCAGTCATGTTTCTCGTTTCTTGATATTGATCAGCAGTCAGCACGGCCATTACAGACGCACCTGCAAATCTGAGCAGCTTATGGTTTCTTGTCATTCTCTTTCAATAAGTGGGAAGGGGCTCCAGTTCAAGCACCTTCATCATGTATTGAATAAGCTGGCTGGGTGGTAGGCCTTTTCTTTAATCCCTCTTTTTTCAAGCTAAAAATGCACACCCACAGCCTCATTACCACAGTGGAAGACAAGAGGAGGGCCGCTGTGTGATCCTGCCGAATAATTACACACCCGCATTTCAGGGAAAATGTGTAGATATCGCAGAGCTTTAATCGATTTGAAATGTCAGACTCGAATGCTTTTTGACTGATCACAGTAAAATCTGCTGAAGGTGATGAACAATGCAAACAAGTATTTTTAATGTCAGTTTTTAGATTCGCCACAGACCAAAGCAATGGCAAAGCAATGAAGCGTTCCCTCAATGCATCAAGGTATAATCTTTTAGTGTAACAACATTAGTAAACTGTAACTCATCAGCTGATGTATAGTGGTAGCATCCTCTAGTCCTTCAGCAGTGGTCAGGTTCTGCCCTCAGAGCTGTTTGGTGGGATTTTTTGGGTGGTGGACCACTTCAACCTAGCAGTGACACTGATGTGTTAAAATCCCAGAAACACTGGGATCACTGGTCAACAGTGGTCCTGTGATCCAGTGATGAATGGCTGAAAAATTGTGCATCAACAGATTGGTTACAGTCTGTAACTGTACACACTGTACAGGGGTCCTGTAAGGGAGGTGGAGCTCATAAAGTGGCTAGTGAATGGAAGCATACTATGAAGCAGATATTCCTACAAAGATGACTAAAGCATCCAAATATTCTGATCACACAGTGCAAACATAGACCCTCTACACTATAAAAATAAAGATGCCAAAAAGGGGTCTTTGGAGTGATGTCAAAAATAATGAATCTCATCTGGCTCCCTAAAGCAGTGGGTCTTCCAAAAACCAGAACCACTGGCACTTAATGGCTATATAACTAATTGCAACTAACAATTTATAGGACCCATATCTTAATTTTTGTTGCATTTTCCCCCGCCCCCCCAAATAAAATACACACTCAACAAGGTCTACAGCCCTAATTTTAATTTTAATCATTTTCCAATCTCCATTTATTCCATACGACCCTTAAACAGGCTGCTTTTGCTTTTAAGACATTATATTGAGCTCTGTCTCGATTGGTCGCCTTGCACTGCATCTCATTCAAAAAGCAGTGCCAGGCTGAAACACTTTCCAGTGTGAATGGGTGGGGCTAAACTGCTGAATAGGCGGCTAAATGTAAATGCTTTTTACGACATCACAAAAATAGTGAAATCAAAACAGGCTGGTTTTGCAGCTTAGATTACATACATGGACTGGGGATGGTACATTTAAAAAAGGATTTTTTATTTTCATTTTCTGTTTCTTGAAAGAGAAAATATATTGTATTAAAGTACAAGCCTAAAATGACCAAACTGGCGTTCCTCATATAAGGGCACAATATAAGGACTACCACACATTATAAAGTTTCCAATACAAGCTAAAGGTTCCTCCTAAGACGTCCAAGCCAAGAACCATTAAAGAACCTTTACTTATTATTATTTTATAAGACTGAGCCTAGACTCATTCATTTAAATGAGAGAGACCGTGTGCTTTAATCATTATTCCTGCCTTTCTCTGTGCGTGTCTGCTTTGAGGCATTGTTTTCAGTTCTCACAAGCAATCAACCCCTCATCAGGCAGGCCTAGAGGAAGTGAGTGCTGTTCGTTGCCATAGTGAGCATCTCTGAAAGGCCCAGAGACAAAACAGATGTTGGAGGAGGACACTAGTGCGGACATACACGCGTGTACGTACACACGCAGACTTGAAAAGGCCACAGTGGCAAAGCAATGAAATGATCCATCACCAATGTCCTGCCCCACACGCCATGTCTCCTGTACTCAAAACAGTTATAGCAGCGATGCGCTCGACGCTGACCGGATAAATGAAGGTAAATTGGCCTCATCTCATGCAGCCGTGACAACTTGTCTCGTCTTCAGCTGACACGGTAAAAGCCAATTTCCTACAGGCGGGCTATCTTAGTGAAGCACAAGGACAAATCAATGACCAACAAATGTGTTGTTTGTGTGAGCAGACCACATTTTGCTGGCACGGTACTTAAAATCAAATTGCCTGGAACCTTTCAGGTGTTAGAACAAATAAGGCGGTGTTTCGAAAGTGACCTAAACTGAAAATCAAACATATTTTTGTGTTGCAGTGAGAGCACCAAGTGAAGGTGTGTGTACACAGTTAGTACACAATTGACCTGCATTTAATTTAAGCTATCAGGGATAAAGAGCAGCAGTCTGAAAACTATACTACTCTAAGTACCATTTTTGAGTATCTGTGGTTTTCCTGACTATTTACACTTTTTACACTCTTTTTACAAGTTATAGTCACACTATTGCATGTTACAGTCAGTCGCTATGTACATATACTTCAACTCGAATGGAGTATCTCACCTGTATAACACCTCCTCCTTTGCCCTCTGTGCCTGCTAGAAAGTCCTCTGGCAGCTTCAGCATCTTCCCCAGCCAGTCTAACATCACTGTCTCCAGCTCCGTACAGGCCGGACTTGCAGCCTAGATGAAGGAATGATAGAAAAAGAAAAAAGAAGTAAAGTTAATAAACAAAGAGAGTACAGATCGATAAATTCTTCAAAAGAAAGAACAAACGAAAGAAAGAAAGAAAGAAGGACAGGAACAAAGAAAGAAAGAAAGAAAGAAAGAAAGAAAGAAAACAAGAAAGAAAGAAAGGATACAAGAAGAGAGATGATGAGACATAAGTAGATGAGTGAATGGATAATGGATGAATGAAATATAGTGCAATAATGGAATGCTGAGAAAGAAAAAAGAAAGGAAAAACAAAGGTTTATGGATGAATAATGATGGATGGATGGATGGATGGATGGATACATGTTGGAAGGATGAATGGATGAAATATGAAAGAATGGATGGATGGATGGATGGATGGATGGATTGATGATGGATGGATAGATGAAATACTGATGGATGGATGGATAGATGGATACATAGATGAAACATGGATGGATGCACGGATGGAAAAAATGGAGTGAGAATAAAGCATACCCAGGAGAAGCCAATACAGCCAATAGCTCCAGACAGCATGTCTGCCAGCATGGCAGGGAAGGAGTTGGCAGTGGGAAAGTAAGCGAAGAAGTTCGGGCTGGCCCAGTGAGTGATCTACATGAAAAAATACAAAGACATCCATTTCATCCAACAATTTACAGCCACATCATTACACAAGTCATAGTCACATCCTGGTCATTAGTTTTCACCTTTAATCTCGACCATTTAGAATCTCTGATGGTAAGAACTGTGAAAACATGATGACTTCACAGTTTTCCCTGAAAAGAAAATTCCGTGTGTATGCAGGGAAAACAGCAGTAGGCAGTGGGGGTCTGTCTCCTTGTTCCAAAATTTCCTGTTATGACTCATTCATAAACACCATTATATACTAATAACCATGTTTAAATCTGTTCCAAAGGAAACAATGACTTCTGTAAGATCTAATTAGGACTAAAAGGAACATTAAAAGTGTTTATTCTCAGAGGGCAGAAGTAAAGTATAGATTTTTTCCTGACCCTCTGTAAAGATTACAGACTGATCAGCTCTAGTACAGAGGTGACTTTTTAGCTAATTAAGATTTCTTTGATTTCAAATAGTGAGAATCATCTAAAAGTCTGAATGATGTACTAGTTTGTATATATTTACTCAATTAAAAGATTTAACATTTAGGCCTTTATTTTGTCAAACATATTCTTATTTGTGATTTTTACCACAAATCTAAAATGTTCAGTCTAGCATAGATCACTGTGTGTATCAGGCCAGTAGAGGGGAAAAGCAGTGTTTTTAC
>JBBPCZ010167216.1:0-16909 GCA_037974445.1 Brycinus macrolepidotus
ATTTGTTTATATTTATCATTTTATTCTATTTTCTTGTTATTACACTGTCTCAGGAGCAATTCAGTATTATATTTTTATTCAGAATTACAACTTTATGTAACAAACAATAAACATCTTGATATTTATAAACAGTATATATATTACACACACAAACTAACAAACATAAAAGATAAAAGCTTTTTGTTGGTTGATTTTGTTGATTTTTTTTGCAGTGTTCTGTTTCTTCCTAGATTATAAATGCATCACAAGGTATGTATGTAGGTATGTATGTAGGTATGTACATATGTATGTAGGTATGTACATACATAGAAATGCATAAGATTTGCATGCATGGCAAATCTCTAGTGACTGACATGAAAAAAGAAAACACTGAGGACATACAGAAGATGTGATGGAACCTGTAGTCTGTGCAGTCTTGAGATTTGAAAGCTGGTTTCATATTGATTTTCCTCTTGATTTTTTTGCTTCCATTGTGTTATCACTTTGCTTCTCCACTGCGTAAAGATGAATAACACATTCAACAACTCCACACTGAACTTAATGGACAAAAGACTTCCTTCTATTTCTGAAGTGCTACTAATCTCCGTCCAGATCAGTAACTTTTTTCTGGGCCTTCCTCTAAACATCTATATGATCTTTCTCCTCACCAGAGCTGGAGCACTGGATGAATCTGCCATTTTTACTTTAAGCCAGTGTGTCTCTGAAATTCTTTATGCCCTCTCAACACCAGTGTTTGTTCTTTGTATGTCAGTCATTAACATCTGTTCTCTCAAACTCCTGGGCTTCATTGTTGGGATCTTCATTTCCGCTCACCCACTTTTTCAGTGCTGCGTGTGTCTGGAACGTTACCTGGCCGTGGTCCACCCTGTTACCTTCCTGAGGTTCAAGCCAGTGAGATATCGGCTGGCCTTTTCGATTGTGATCTGGACATGTGTGATCTCTTCAAGTTTCAGTGTCATGCTGACTTTTCCAAATGTGCCATACACCACTTTTGGAATCCTGTATTTCATCATTCTGGTCGTGGAGCTCTTCTGCTGCGTTTCCATTCTGAAAGCCCTCAGACAGCCTGGACCAGGAGAAATGAGGAGGGAGGAGATTAGGAAAAACAAGATGAAAAAGAAGGCCTTCAAAATTATTTTGATCAAGCTGATGGTATTTCTAACATTGTTTACACCAGTAGGTGTTGTCTTGAGCCTAAAGAACACTATATTCGAGGGTGCCTTCAACTTAGCAATAATCATTTGTGTAATAGTCAGTATTGGTGTAAGGTTTACAGAGGTGTTGTCCTATGTCCACAACCTTGGTAAACTACCATTCCTAAGGTGTATCTGAATGTGGAGACAGGTCTCATCTTTGCTCTGTGGCTCTTAAAAAGGTATAAGGAATGAAATATTGTTAAAACCTATTCACATACAGGGAGAATAAAACTGTGAATTGGCCTATATCTTTTTGTTTTATCTTAAGTAACAATTACCCTTTAGGTGTTACTTAATTACCACGTAAATGCTCTTTCTGCATTTATTTAAACATAGCTATTTACTGACAATGTACCATCAGCAGACTGTTTGGTGCAGTTGGGTACTTGTCTGCCATAAACGTAGCTTGATCTGCTTGTATCTGTTAGCTAAATAAATAATATAAATGTGAAGTCATTCTTTGACTTTTGCCCATATTGTTCCTCTGACCTCAGTTACAAAACCAGACCACAGGTACCATTAGACTAATGATTTTTGCTTTGTTTTGAAGGACTGGACTGTTAGCGTCTTGGTGTGCACTTTCTCCAGTGATATCACATTCAGATGATCTAGTTGCATGCAGAAATTCTCCCTCAATATCATCCTTTTTTCCCTAACTCACTTGTATTTTTGCAAGCCAAGAGTATTCATTTTTTTTTTATATTGTTAACTTTGTTAACTTTTGTAAACTCTCTGCCAACAAGGCTTTTTTTCCAGATGCTTCAAAACTTAAAAAGAGCAGCAGGGATTCTGTCATACTCTGTAAATTTAGACCCATTTATATTTTTGCTGTTAAAAGTAAAGTTTTATAATTAAATCTGGTATCAAACAAGTTATTTAAGAAATTCTAGATGCCCCAAATCCTTCTATTTTAGTGTTTTTGGACCGTAATGCACCTTTTAACACAGCTGATCACTACATTATACTCCACCACCTTGGAGACTGGGTAGGCTTTTTCAGGCACATGTTTAAACCACACTTAATCACATAATCAAAAATAATCAATTTTAGGTCCTTTTTTTTTTTTTTTACACTACTTGACCCATCCTACCCAGAGCCTATCCTGGGGTCTACGGGCGTGAGGCAGGGACTCACCCTGGGAGCCAGCCCCCCACAGGTCAAGCTGTGTTCTCTTACTTTTCAAAATCCCTTTTCTACTGCAAAAAAGGTGAAAGTGAGGAAAGGATTTCCAGTGAATTTTAAAACAGAATGAGTAATTTAAGAAAAATGATTACATTGCTTATATTTTGCTATATCAAAATCGAAAAACAGCTTGTCCCCAGTTAGGCTATCCACCCCAAAAGTTTTGCAGTCTCTTCATATATTATACTTTAGATTTGAACAACATAAAACTGGATAAAAATTAATGGTGAAAACAGGGAAAAAATGATAGCAAACTTTAAGTTTACTTTAGTTTAGATGTGAAAACATTCTATATTATTACTGTTTAAGGGGTTCTTCAAAAACAAAACAACTGCTCCAAAGACTTTGTCCATTCTAATAATAATATGTGAATTCGATTACTTTGTCCATGGTGAAACTGAAGATTAGATATGACATTGTCATTTTTGCATGGTGTGAATGGACAAGCCTGGATGCTTTTAAACATGCCGATATCTTTCATCTTGTGATAGACCAAGATTTGCACAAATAGCAACATCCTTTAAGGTGACTGAGACATTTGAAATAGACAAATCACTATGGACCTATACAGAGGACAGCCTTCCGAAGAGTGAATAGTACCACATATTTTCTTGGAGCTGTGTGGTTTACCTGGAAAGGGCGGCAGCTCTTCAGTTTGTTTTCCCTTTTGTTTTCTAATCTTAATTTGAGTCCATTTAAATATTCTGGTTGTGGAAATCCACTGATGATTTGAAGCTTTTATTCACTTTTGTCCTGTTTCTTTGTCCTCACAATGCAGGAACTTTTACCTACTACAAGATGATGAATACCAGCTTCACTAACTCAACACTCAATACTTGCTGGAATACCGGCTTCAAAATATAGCTTCAGCGCTGCTTATGTGCATCCAGATCATCAACTTCTCACTTGGCATTCCTTTATATGTCTATCTGATTTTTACATTTACAAAGACTGGAGGAATGGATATGATTTTTATTCTGAGCCAGTGTATCTCTGAAATCCTCTTCGCCCTCACCATACCTCAGTATATCCTATGCGGGGTGGACAATAACCTCTGTTTTACCAAGGCACTGGGCTTTTTTGTTGGATTTTTCATATCTGCTTGTCCTCTTTTTCAGTGCTGTGTGTGCTTAGAACGCCACTTGGCCGTGGTCCACCGTGTTATCTTCTTGAAGTTCAAACCCCGGAGATATCGGATAGCATGCCTGATTGCAATTGACTCATTTGTGCTGTTTTGCAGCATTTCTGCAATGCCGACCTTTCCAGACATGCAGATTAATATTTTTGGAAGCCTCTACCTCATCATTCTGGTTGTGGAGCTCTTCTGCTGTGTTCCCGTTCTGAAAGTCCTCAGACAGCCAGGACCAGGAGACAGAGATAAGGGAAGGGAGAAGAGTGGGAAAAAGAATCGCAAAAAGAAGGCCTTCAAAATTGTTTTCATCAATCTACTGACATTTTTAATCCAAAGCATACCAGTGAGTGTTGACTTAAGCCTTAGAAGCACTTTCTTCCTGAAAAATACCTTCAGCCTGGAGTCAGCCATTAATATGACAATCAATATTGGTGCAGGGCTTAGGCAAGTGCTGTTGTTTTACCTTCTAAAAAGTGATAAACTAACAATGCTGAGGTGTAAATGCTATGAAGTTTAAAATATAGGTCTCTAAGTTTATATGTTTGGATATACATGAGATTTGCATGCATGCCAACACTGTGGTCCTACAGTATGTACAGAGGGCAGCCTTCTTGAACGTATATACCACATATTTGAGGTGAGAGGTTGGTATCTTAAGTGTGTTTCAGTTTATTATCTCCCTTGTGTCTCCTTGATTTTGAAGCTTTTGCATTTGTAGTATGTAGTGTGCACATACTTAATTTTCTTATATACTCCATTGCCATTGAATTTGCTGTTCATTTATTTTCTTGATTTCTTGATTTTGACTGTGTAGTTCACATTGTGGTTTTGCCTGTCCTCACCCTGTGGGATCTTTTCACTACTGTTAAAAGATGAAAGCCACTTCACAAACTCAACACTGGAATCAATGGATGATCAGCTTATATTTATTGGTTCAGTTCTACTCTAATGTGATATTTCTCCTCACCAGAACTGGAGCACTGGATGAATAAGTAATTTTTGTTCTGAGCCAGAGAGTCTGTGAAACCCTCTCAGCGCCGCTAAATGGCCTATGTATCTTTGGGAGATGTTACATCCAACCTCTGGACTTTTTCACTGCGTTCTTCATATGTGTTCGTCCACTTCTCCAGTGCTGCGTGTGCTTGGAATGTTATTTGGCAGTGGCCCACCCTGTTACGTTCTTGAAACTCAAACCAAAGAGGGACTGGTTAGTGGAATCAATTGGGATCTGGGCTTGTGTGCTTTTTTTTTTTTTTGCTGTAATACATTAGAGTAACACTTTTTATGTTGAATACACTTTCTCACTCGTTAGTGCTTACATGTTGGCACTGGCCACTGGTGTGACAATCAGTTTATTCTGGGTTTTTGCAAATGCTCACAGTGAGTCACATGCATAACACTAGGTCTATATGAGAAGTGATTACCTCCTGATTTTGTGATACTTGCATGCATTTTGTGACATTTATTTTCTAAAAAGATTCTTCCTATTCTTTCTAATATGCAAGCTGTAAAATATAGCTTTAAAAACTGAAAAAGAGAAAACCAGTTTTGGTGTAGGAAAATGCATAGTAATATGTTAGATATGTTTCTGCTTCCTGTTTTAGTGTTTTTTTTTTTCAATTAGGCCTCACCTTTTCCCCTTTAGGGAGAACTCCCAGTGTTGTCTTAAGGGTTGCTTCCATTACTTTACTGGTGCATGTGAAGTTTACGTGGTGAGCCCTCAGAGGTTGAGTGAATATGTGTCAATATATGTGAAAGAACTTACTCACCACAACTTTCCTGCCTTGACAAACAATTAACAGTGAACATACATGTCTCACCAAATTCTTATGCCGTCACTGATTCATATTATTTTTTGCAATTCCAGAAGCCCATTTAAAAAAATAATGCACTGTATCCAGATTAGGTCAGAAAGATGCATGTTGGTCATATGATATGAACATGATTTCTTTTTCCAAATTGGTGTGGCCATATAAAGGTTCTTGTTGTTCTTTAATGGAAAAGCACCATATTATTTCTAGAAACCATGTCAGTGGTTGACCCTGCACAGCCAATGCTTTCCTATAATTTGTCAATGCGTCTCTTTGTTAGTTAAAAGATGTTTCAATGGAAGGATGTATACGCTTACAAATGTGTGGGATTTGCATAGAAATTGATCCTCTATGGAGGAATGGATAGTCATTGATGTGACAAAAACAACAGCACCCTGTAATTTGAATAGGACTAGTTCTTCTGATTTCATTTCCCCCCACCACCACCCACTGTATATACTTTCCTGCATCTTCTGCATATAGCTCTCAAAACTCATTTAACTCATTTTGTGAGCAAACAATCCAAACTTTATGAAAGTGTTTGTTAGTATTTTTGGTGACACTGTTTCACTGTTTTCACTGTTTAATAGGTAACTATGCAGGAACTGTGCAGGAATGAACGAGTAGTTCTGCATTAACACCTAAATTACTACTATTAACTACTATTAACTACTACTAACTACTATTAACTACTTTATGTAGCCATACATGTGCTAAGATCTTGACATGCTTGCAGCTACCTTTTAGTTGCCCATTGTAGCCCATTGCTGTTTTGCTTTTTTTGTGATCAACATTATTTTTTAAAGTTACATACATATAGTACGTACAGGCCATCAGTACAACGGAGTATAACTGATTATGAGAAATAATTTGATATTATTATCAAAGATAAGGTCATCCCTGTCTAGACCCAAACTGACGTGGCTCTAGCTTGTTAGGTGTATAGTCTCATGTTTTTTTGGCTGCAGTAAGCCCTGCTAGGAGCAGTCAGCACTGATTTCCACTCCTAAAATGTTCATTATTGTGCCAAGGGCCTGATCTTGACATTGTGTACAGTTGAGACTTGAGATTAATTTCATTTTAAAACATTTCAAAGGAGTGGCGTACACTCTGTGTATTAATTTGAAATGAATGAGGTGCAAGGTTCTTTGAGCCACCACTTAATTTTTTTGTAAAGAGATACTATAAAACACATTATAAACCACTTTCAAGAAGATCGTAGTGATGACAATACAAGGCCTCATGAAGCAGCAATGCCTGGTGTGTTAAAATGGTTCATTTCTCATGACTTTGAATGCCCACTAGAGGCCACTAGTGGGCAAAAGAATATAGGCCTGTTTAACGCATGTAAAATATGGACCAGTAAAAGCCAATAGAAAATAAATATATAAGCCTGAATTTTAATTGGGCAATAAATGGGCCGTAGGGACAGAACAGCATTGTACATGGCCAGGTGTTGGTGAAGAATATAAGAGTAAGGAGACTTTCAAATATCATATTCAAAATGCATTTATTCACTATTAAAAATGAATATGGAAATTTTGGCAACATTTAGGGGAAAAAACGAACAGAAAACTTGCCCAGCCGCAGTTTCCCTTGAATTGATGAATGCCTCACTTTGTAAGTTAAAAGACAATTCTGTCAGATGATATGTGTGAGATTTGCATGGAAAGGGATCCTCTGAGTGATTGATAATAGTTACAGTGAAAAAAACAAAAACAACAGACAATAGAGAACAATCTTGCATGCCTGAGAGTGGACAACACGAACAACAAGGACTGCAGTTCAGGTTTGTGTTTGTGGTGCTTGTAGCCTAGATTTATATAGTGACAGTTGGCATCTAACCTTCTGTGTTTCTCTCCTCTGCATCTTCACATTTCAGGGTCCACTACGAAAAGATGAATGTAACTGTCGTAAACTCAACCTTTACCGCAATGAATGACCAACTAGAACAGATTTCAAAATTGCTCATTATATCCTTCCAAATCACCAACTTCTTGGTAGGACTTCCTTTAAACATCTATGTCATTATTCTCCTGACCAAAGCCGGAGGACTGGATGAGTCCATGTTTTTTGTTGTAAGTCAGTCTGCTTCCGAAATCCTATATGCTCTTGCGGCACCACTGAATGTCCTATATTTGGTAGGCAACTGTTCAGTGATACCAATTCTGTTCTTCAATGGATTCTCCATATCTGCTCGCATGTTGTTTCCCTGCTGCATTTGTCTGGAACGTTACCTGGCAGTGGTCCACCCCATTACTTTCTTGAAGTTTAAACCACTGAGGTATCGGTTAGCATGCTTCATCATGACTTGGACATATGTGCTAGCTTGCAGCATTCTTAGCATCTTTGCTGCTGAGTTTGTGCTTCTAGATCTTTATGGAACCTTCTGTCTCATCACTATTGTCGTGGGGGTCTTCTGTTGTATTTCGATTTTGAAAGTCCTAAGGCAGCCCACACCTGGAGAAAGAGAAATGGGGAGGCAGGAGCGTGGGATGAACAACACTAAAAAGAAAGCTTTCAAAGTTGTTTTGATAAATCTGTTGACCTATATATTGCAAGCAGTCCCATTTGCTGTCACTGTTATGCTAAAAAACACTATGCCTATGTCTTCTTTGAGAGCGATAACGGGCATGACTATGACGGTGAACATTGCTGCAGGATTTTTGCCACCTCTTTTTTTCTCTACACAGAGGACAAGGTAACATTCACAATGCCACTTCCAAAAATGAGCAATCCCACAAATTAGATTAGAAAACAATTAACTTGATATGCAAGGAAAGTTAATTTGGTAATTAATAACCAACATAAAAAATGCTAATTGAGTTCCAGCCATTCTATGTGAGGTTCCAGGCTTGTTGTGTACTTTATATACAACTGACTGTGCAAAGGCCTTTCGTATCGCAAATCACTGGAAATGTGGCATGAGAAGGGCTTTTCAGATACCCTATACTCTCCAGCAGACCCTGGCAGACCCAAGAATGTGGATCACTGAGCAGAACATTAAATTAAACACAAGGAAGTTGAAGGTCCCATGTGTAACACATTTAAAGCACTACGACCTTTGATCATTAACAAAGCACCTTGGAGGTCTATGATGTCTTGGGGATCACCATTCAGGATCACTTAAAGGGTGGTCAAGTGTCTTCAGCTAGGAGGCTCTGGGCTGGTATTCATGATAAGGAATTTGTTTCCTTCCACAAATATGTCCTATATCTCCTATCTAGCATAGTTTGCATAGCAAATCTCAAGACCAGAGGTTTGAATGCCTTCAGTAAGAAGGCTGCAGAATCACTTTGACCAAGGATCTACAATACATCCAGAAATCAAAAGGCCTTTACTGGAATTCAAATGGTTCTGATGCTTGAGAAGTCAGAGGCATACAGTATACAAAGAGGACAACCTTCTTGAAAGTGAAAACCAGCATATTTGGGGAGAGAGACATAAGGAACTTCAGTGTCGGTATCTCTCATGTGTCTTCTAGTCTTGATTTTAGACTGTTGTAATTAATTTGCGGATTAACACACTACAATTCTTGAAATGTTAAAATATAAAATAATATTTTTTAGTTGAGATTTAGACATGTGCTTTCCTTGCTTTGTTGGAAAGATTTTCAAGAGCTAAGAGAAGTGCCTGGGCAAGTGGAGTTGAATAACAGTGTCCATATGGCCCACATGCCCAACTACTACTAGTTTGGGATAATAAACAATCGGTCAGTCAAATGTGTCCAGAAGTGTAATTTGTATGGAAAGAGTTGCATCTTATTCCCTGATGGGTTTCCTGTTTCCTGAAAATAACACTTATCTATGTGAATTTATTTGTGGCTGGTCTTTACTCCACTAGAATAAGGGGTTCTGTCTGGATTCTGGGACCAAGCTTCCTCTATTATAGACTTGAAAGCAACTTGATAATCTCTCACTTCAGAAACATTTCCTTGTCTGCTGCATGTGAATATTTGCTGGTATAAATACATCACCAATAAATCAACTTATATGGCTCCATACTTCTGTGTTTGTGGTTCTTCCTTTGTCTAGAGATTTTGAGCTGACCATGTTCTCTATATGTTGTATTTATGTCTGAATGTGTGGTAGCCTGCATTTTTAACACATTCATTCAAGTGGCTGCTATTGGTGTAGTTTGGTGTCTTCACAAGGAAAAATAACTGGGTAGGTTTTTGTCTCTTCTTGTTTTTCCAAGAGCTTTGTTCATTTACTTGGCACCATCTAGACTGCTAGACTCTTTGCATGCCTCTTGTCCATCACTGGCCTCAGCTCTCTTACAGTACCTGCATGTGAATATGTCTAGAGCACCATATTAAAAAAACAGGAATTAACATCAACTGCAACTGTAATTGCCCTTTGTTTTCATCTGCATGTGTATATACAATGATCAGCCAAATGACTGTGATGTAATGTAATGTAATCAAGGCAAGGACTCCACAAGAACTCTAAAGGTGTGCTGTGGAATTTGGAAACAAGACATAAGAAGGGAGATCATTCTAGATTGTCTAGCACATCCCAAAGATGCTTGATTAGACTGTGGTCTGGGGAATTTGTTTAATTGTTGAGAATGTTTTCTTTTTCTTTTTCAACCAACTAGTCACATGCAGCATCATAAAATGCCAGCTGTGCAAGTGTGTTGACAAGGTTTAGCATCCGCATGTGAAACAGATTGTTCATTTGCTTCTGGTGCCAGTGCTCTGATGTTGTCAATCATTTGTCAGTTTGCATGCAAAATATTTTGTGGAAAAATTTTCCTAGATGACAGTCATCAGATTATGATATTATAGGAGTGTCTGGAATCACTTCAACTTTATTACATTTTGTAGAGCCTCGGTTTACTCCTGCGAGCAAGAGCGTTCCTCACAGGTGTGTGTTTATTTTCAACTTTGATTCTGTGATTTGTTGTAGCTACACAGCCTCAGTAGGGTATCTGTGATTAGCACAGACAATAATTTATGTAGCATTTCTTGAAATCTTTGTAAGATTCTGCGACACAGGACACAGGAAAAGCATGAAGTCACAATATCTTAATGTACTACTATCCTAAATAGTTGTCACATTGTTATATGACTATTGTCACACTTAAACCCTCTTTGCAGGATGATGAACACCAGCCTCACAAACTCCTCGGATGATGAAGTGGAGAATGTGGTTTTAAGTATGCTTTCATTTGATATTCTGTCCCTCTATATCATTAACTTCTTGCTGGGTCTTCCTCTAAACATCTATGTCCTCGTTCTCCTCTTCAGAGCTGGGGGACTGGATGGGTCTGTGAGTTTTAGTGTGAATCAGTGTTTTTCTGAAATCCTCTTTGTGCTCCTGACACCACTATTTGTACTGTCTTATGTGCACATGAGAAATGTTTGCTTTCTGAGTGCAGTTGCATTCTTCAGTGGTACTTCTATGAGTGCCCGCTTCCTCTTCCAGTTCAGTGTGTGTTGTGAACGCTACCTGGCAGTGGTCCACCCCATTACATTCCTGAAGTACAAATCCTTGAAGTATCGCAAAATGAGTTCAAGCATGATATGGACTTACTCAGTAATATGCGGCATCATATCATGCAGCAATTTGAATCTGCCCTACACTGCTGTGGGAGTCATGTATTTCATCCTTCTGATCGTACATATTTCTTTCTGTTTCTCCATTTTGAGAGTTCTAAGAAAACCTGGCCCAGGTGCGAGGGATAGGAAAGATGGTAGAGAAAATGTTGCCAAAAAGAAAGCCTTCGAACTAGTTTCCTTCAGTCTCCTGATCTTTTTAATGCAAACCGTCCCATTATCTGTAATCTTTGGTGCTAAAAACAAATTGTCACCTAATGCTTTTAGTTATGCATTAACTATTGCCTTGGATTTCAATGTTGCTGCAGGTATGATGATACCAGTCCTCACTCTCCACCAAATGGGTAAACTGACAGTTGAGAGGTGTGTTTAGGTTGAACTCAGAGTGCCTTTTTACACTTTCTATTTGATGTAACACCGGAAATCTATCTCAAGTAATTCGAGATAAAAACTGCATATTTGGTACCCATTGGAATGAATTCCAGCTTTGGTGTTTTGGTGTTTACCAAATACAGCTGAATCAATTGAAGAAAGCAAAATGAATCACAAATGTGGTTTTCACAAATATTTTTTTAAATATGAATGTCTTACATTCACCATGTCTTAAAGTATGCCCGTCTATGTGACTATCTATACATGACTGTACACATACATGACTTTAATTCCAAACTGCTTTAAATGCATTGGCAAAGATTAGCACCTGATATATAGCAGATGTGTAATAGTCCTTTTTGTTTCCCTAAAAGGTATATTAAAAGGTATATTAATCATGATATTGCATTGATATTTCTTTTATGTGAAAAGTCCACTTCCAACAATGTAAAATGTTTGACTAAATAAGCATCCATGTTAAAATTTAAAACAGAAAAACAATAATATTTGTACTACGATGCAAAGCCACTGGTGGCAATTGCAGCTTTGACATGTTTGCAGTAAAAATGAGAAACATAGCTTCTTCTTTCTCCAAACACGATGGGGTAAATTATTGTCACAGTTCTGGTTTTGTTTCAGAGTGTATTTTACAAAAAAGAGGTCTGAATTGTCTAAATACGTATGTGAATATTTTAGATGTGGTACTTTTTAGGAGAGGAGTTTTGTGTGGAGTGTAGGAATCCAGATGATTGTGGTACAGTTCATTGCATGTTGTACTTTGTGGAACTGTTGTTCCTGCTGTTTTCATATCACCCTGTAGCTCTTTTAAGTGACTGCTAGCTTCTCTTTTACCTTCTTTAACATTAGTCTAGTAGGAATCTTGCATGGCACAATTAGTTCTATGTGGTTCTATCAACTATTACATATCGAGTCAATTGAACTGCCAAGAATGTTCTTTGCTAAGGCTCTTTGCTAAAGTGTTGTTTAATGTTGTCCATGAGAACTTAAGGAAACTTTTATAACATATGTCTTAAATGATGATCTGGTGTGAGAACATTTTGATTTTCTTTTTTTTCTACATGAATATGTACCACTTGATTCATTTATTATTTTTAACCTTTACATGTATATATATTAATTTAGTGTCTGAAATTTTTTTTGCCCTGAATATTTGTCCATGGTAATGAATATGTATTTTGCATACTGTTCATATTTTTGTTGATATTGTTAAATACAGTGTCTAAAGATATTATACATGTACATTTTAAGTGGATAATTGCACTGGAAGTGTATTAAATTATGTTTCTTTAGAGAACAAAAGATGGTTCTTTAAACAAGATGTGGGAGTACAAAGAATTTGAATACGTTTAAATGTTTTTTCACACTTGCTTTTCTCTTTTACAAACATCATAGCATTGCTCAAAAATATAAATGTCGGAAGTTATCAAATTATGCAAATTCACAAGTGATTGTGAATATTTATCACAATAATGTCACCAAAAGCAAATGAGCACACTTTATCATAGTTAAGTATGTCTTGTAGTTATGATACTAACTTTAGGTGTCTATGTGTGTGGTAACCTCTAGGTTTTTTGTAGATTTACAACATTTTATACACCTTCACTTTATCCCTAAGTTTGAGAGAGTCTCTCACAGGTATGTGTTTTTATTCTACGATTCTGAGATTGTTTCTGGTTATTCAGCCACTATAAGGCACCTGCAGATGGCACAACATGAGAGATCTGACAGTACTGTAAAAGTATTTCAGTAGATGATGGGTGCACTCAAGGCTAAACGCACTGTTATTGGTATTGGACAGCAAGTGCAGATTAGTATGAGTACTTTCACACGTAGAATTGTTACATTTTAGTGTCACTTAAATTATTGCAACAATGGTTTATTTTTGTGTTGCACAGCAGTTTTAATTGTCTTATTGCTGTTTCACATATCAGTTCATCCACATTTACCGTACATTCCATTTTATGACAATGGTGTATTCTGTAATATGGTCTACAGCGTTGTCTGGAGAAGTCCACTGCTTTGTACTTGAACCATAAGTTGACCAGGGGAGAATGGGACGCAGCCTTATGCAACAGAAAATGGATAGATTGTGTAGTTAAACAGGTTGAAGTGGAGTGTGCAGTAGTCATCTTCTTTCTATTGTTTCTACTGCATATTAGATACTTATATTCAGAGTCATTCATTAAAAAAATGCGATATATATATGCTATATATACATATAAAATCTATTTCAGTTACTGTTCACTAATCATATACTTTTATGTATTGAGGGTTACAAAGCTCATTGAGTTGAGTTGAAAATACTGGCTTACACTAATTTCCATTGATTTACCAGACTAGTTACTATATGTCATGTCGGGTTCCCTGAAAGGACGCACTGCAGAACCAGAGTTAGGAACACAAAAGTCTTTTATTGAAAATCCACAGAAGAAATGAGCTCACTGAGCTCCAAACTAAAACTTAGCAGTCCAACACGAAACTAGAGAGGTTCCAGGAAATCCAGTCTTCCTGCGTTAACAAACCCGTGCTGCTGAGAACTTTACTTGGTCTCACGAGCCAAGCTACTGTTTAGGGCTATCCAGCCCCTAGTACAAATCCACTGATTAGCCACAGTGGAACACGGAACACGAACACCTCACGCCTGTGTGGAGAGATGGAGAGTAACAGTCACTGAAGTTCACTGAAGCCAATGGAGCTAGACGCTACTTAGCAGTAGCCGTGGTCTGAAGCAGCTCCTCCACTGCCACTTGGAGTAGCTCTCCCGGAGTAGCTCGCCATTGGCTCGTCCTTCCAGCCCAGCACTGTTCACAAACACACACGGAGGTTAAGCACGTCTACAAACACACACATACGAACCCGTTCACGAGCACAGCCCAGTGCTAACTGCTCAGTTGGCTGATGGTTGGGGTGACCATGCACAGATCTCCGGGTCGGCTTCTCTCTTCAACATGGACACACACAGAGACAACCAATCATACCATGCAACCTATCAAACACTAAACAAGTAGTAGTTAAGAATATCAAATGAAAGCATACTTAAAACCACATTCTCCACTTCATCATCCGAGGAGTTTGTGAGGCTGGTGTTCATCATCCTGCAAAGAGGGTTTAAGTGTGACAATAGTCATATAACAATGTGACAACTATTTAGGATATAGTACATTAAGATGTTGTGACTTCATGCTTTTCCTGTGTCCTGTGTCGCAGAATCTACCTTGCTGTCAGTAGCCTAGCAACCCAGCTGATTAGCCTAGTGCTAACAGCTGGGCTGCCTGGCTACTCATAGCCACTCTCACAACAACAGATGATGTCATCACTGCGTGTCCAGGGCTGCACGTGGTCAGAACTGGGAGGACAGGCTCTGAAGGGGGCATGACCGAGGCGGACCAGACGTTACACTATAACAATCTTTCCATCTGTTACAATTAGCCTTGCTTGTAGAAGAAGGATCATTTACACTTGCACTGCTTTTTGTCAGAAATGTAAAAATTGTAGGTGTTGGAAATAAATTCTGTGTATTCAATTGCAATAGATAGGAAGCTTTAACAAAATTATTTTTCTGGCTATCTGAATATTACTGAACAGAGGACCCACTGAAACAATGACGTAATTAGTACCATTCAGTCTATACTGCATTATCACTACTGTCTCCTTAGAATTCTTAATCATTAACCCTCCTTTCTCTCAGGAAGATGAATAACACCCTCACAAACTCAACACTTTATGAATCAGATCAATTTCTTCTAAGATTATCATCACCTGTTACTACATCTGTCCAGATCATCAGCCTTTCCTTGGGTCTTGCTCCAAACATCTATGTCATCATTCTCCTAATCAGAGCTGGAGGACTGGATGCATCCGTGATTTTACACCTCAGTCATGCTGTGTCTGAAATCTTTTTCGCTCTCCAGGCACCGCTGTTCATTCTGTGTCATGTGAACATGAGAAAACTCTGCTTTCTGGTACCAATAACATTTTTAACTGGTGTTTGCCTGACTTCCCGCTTTATGTTCCAGTGCTGTGTATGCTTTGAGCACTACCTGGCAGTGGTCCACCCTGTGCTTTTCATGAAGTACAAATCTATGAAGTATCGTTTAGCCAGCTTAGTGTTTGTGTGGACCTACTCATTAACATATGCTATTATCTACACCAAGAACTCTTTCAATCTATCCTTCAAATTTTTTGTAATGCTGTTCATCATCTTTCTGAGCATGCATCTCTTCTTCTGTTTCTCCGTTCTGATTGTTCTGAGGAGACCCAGGCCAGGAGAAAAGGAAACGACTCAGGGTGGAGGGAATGTTGTCAAAAAGAAAGCTTTCGAAATAGTTTCCTTCAATCTCCTGTTATTTTTAATCCAAACTATCCCAATAGCTGCAGCCTTCAGTGTAAAAATCATATTGCCTTCTGATGCTTTTAGTTTGGCATTCATTATTAGTATGAATATCAATACTGCAGCTGGGATTGTGCAACCAATATTCATGCTCTACCAGATGGGTAAAACTGACATTCAGATGTTGTGCTTGAGTGCAGACACTGAGGTCCCCATCAATATTTTTGATCCAAGTGCTTTAAAATAACTTTTGTAACTCAAATAAATATTAGAAGAATGTTGAGTATTATGATACCTGTTGCTGCCTGAAAAATGCCTTAAATGTTTGTTAGCTTGTTCTTATACTCATTAAATACTAGAAATAACTTTTAATTGAGGGGAAACTGATAAAAGAAAATAGATCTTCATAGAGAATGGTTGTTGGCCTTCCAAAAAGCAATTGTAAACTTGCCTAAAATTACAATCTTAAGACATATCATATATATGTATAATATATATGATATACATATTTTTTTAAGTTACTGTCTAATAGAGCTGACCATTAATTTGAGTGTCCATCCAAGAGGGTTACAATTCTCTTAGATGTCTTTTAAAATGGGAAAAGGTGTGAACCTTCATAAATTAAGCAATTGCTTGTCATGATGGGGGTGTACAGCGTGGACAAACTGCAGGAATCCTTTGAAGAGTCACAAGTTCTTTTAATGAAACAAAAGGAAGTATTAGAGCTCAGCGAGCTCACAAAACAGAACGTAGCTTTAGCAAAGAGGCTTAGACCTCAACATTACATAACATAGCCCCAAGCATGGAGAGACAAAACACATGGCTACTCGGCCGGGCTACTGTTTGGAGCCGTCCGGCTCTTACTTAGTTCCACTATATTACCGTAGTGGATCGGTATACGTCCATAGTCCGTAAACTGGAAGCACAGAGGATAGAGGTATGCTAGGAATACCTTTAGATACAAAGTCCTTGGCTCGAACGCTCTCCTGCTGCCACTAGGAGCGTTCGTGCTGAGCAGAAAGCCCCAGCTGTAGTCGTGAGCGTCTGCTGGCTGGAGAAGGACACTCAGGCATGACAAACTGTAGAGTGAAGCACAGAGAGCATGATACCAGTCCAAAGCTGAACCAGCTAGTGTGGGAAGGCTCCCCTACTACCTCTAGGGAAACAGTCCTCAGTACAAAACACTCCAGAGATCTCCGTGGCCTTCAGCTGACTGAAACAAACACATGAGCATGAGCATGAGCATGAGCATGAGCATGAGCATGAGCATGAGCATGAGCATGAGCATGAGCATGAGCATGAGCA
>JBBPCZ010167309.1:0-16901 GCA_037974445.1 Brycinus macrolepidotus
ATTTAATTTACTTAATTTTGAGGTAGTATTGATGATAGAAGACATGCTAATGTTATGTTTTCAAGTTGTGCATGTATATAGTATTACAGTGATTTTATGACAGATTATTTCTCTGGGACGCAAAATGTACCGATTCCACGGAATGACCCTCAAGGGTACCTCAGTGGTGCCACAAGCAGTCCTGAGATTCAAACCCACGCCCTTCTGATAGCAAGGGCAACTCCCTAACCACTGGGCCACCAGCTGCCGCATATTTTTGCGGCATATAATACTCTATACGGTATTACCCCAAAAATGATTATTTTGTTCTATTTTTGTAAGATATAAACAAAGTTGATTATGTAGTTAATATAATCATAATCACTAACGACTTAATTACTTTCAACAGAATTGATGTTATTTTGATATACTGTATATATATATATATATATATATATATATATGTATGTATGTTGCTGATACTTAAATGTTCAACTTCAATAAGATATTTTGAAAAGTACAATTTTTGACACCAAAGACAAATAATATTTTTCCAAGACAAAAATATCCAGACAAACATAGGATTTTTCTTTAGTAAAAAGCAAAAAAAGCATAATACACTTTTAGCATAATAAACTTCACCAGTACTGCAGGAAAATGAGTACGGTACCATTTCAAAAAAATATTAAGTAGCCATATATCAATATTTTTGCCATCAGTAAGATACACTGGTCAGCCAAATCATTACAACCAGGTAAAGTGAAAAAAATCTAATATCTTTTTACAGTGGCAAGGGTGGGAAATGTTAGGAAGTAAGTGAACGGTCACAGTTGGGAGTAATGAGGATCTGAGTGACTTTGACAAGGCCCAAATTGTGAGGATGATAGACGACTAGGTCAGAGCGTCTCCAAAATAGCGGGTCTTGTGCTGGTATGTAGTTATTAGTACCTTCCAAAAGTTGTCCAAGGAGGGACAACAGGTGAACTGGGTGTCCTAGACTCACTGATGTACATGGGGAGCTAATACATAAAATATATGATTGAATTTTACATATATATATCAGTGTGTGTGCATTTTCATTAATTATATATATAATTAATGAAAATGCGCATAATTAATGTTGTATGTCATATTTTATTATATAGTATTTTTGATTAATAATACTATTTTGACAAATGCTAAGACTAAGGCATTTTCTGACATGTAAACGATACATTCTGTAAAACATACGACAAATGAATTAAAAATAGGGGTGCTGTCGAGCAAGATGTTCTTTTCAAGAATTTCCTTTTTGCGTTTTAAAAATAAATTCCATGTTTTTTTTTTCCCTTTAAGTGTCTGCATGTTAATGCACACAGTTATGATTTAGAAATCCAGTAAATAGACATTGTTCTTAATATTTGTTGGAACCCCCGGCTCTCTCTCTCTCTCTCTCTTCTCTCACTTGCTCTCCCTCTCCTTCTTTCTCTCTGTCTCCCTCTTACTCTTTTCTCTTCATCTTTCAGTCTCACTCTGTTTTCTATCTCTTCTCTCTCTCTCTCTCTTCCTCCCCTCTTCTTTCTCTCTGACTTGCTCCCTTTCTTTACACCTGCTTTTCCCTTACTGGCAGACAGAGGCTGCTCTGTGTATGGGTTTAGTTGTTTCTCTTCTCCCTATCCATACAACAGGACGCTCTTTCGTTCACACATACACACACACACACACACACACACACACACATATATATATATATATATATACCTGCAGCTCTGTATGTGATCGATAGTTCTAAAATGGTAGTTTTGCATTGCCTGAAAAAAAGAACGGCTCCATTAAAAGGAGCGTAGGACCGGCGCTCTAATTGCAGGTGAAAAATGCAAATGCTGAACGGGGTGTAATGCGGGAGCTGAAAGGAGCTGGAGTGTGAGAGAGGTCAAACAGCTTTCGGGTCGCTCCCTCTCCGCAACTCAAGAGCAGCTTTTACCTAATTGGACGAAAACAAACTCAGTTTATTGACTCCATGTATTCATGGGTCATGCAGCCCATACACTAAATACACTATATAACCATTAACAGGCCCCGTTAGCTTTCCCGGCCCACTTGTTAAAGGCATTCTCCACTTTTTTCACCCTAAACTCTATCTGCTGAGCCTGTAGCACATGGTCGATTACAACCATTTTGACATGTATCAATATACAGAAAAGTAACTGACCCAAAGCACCTGCCCATTGACTTCTATTATGAATGAATTCTGTTCTGCATCAAAGTAATTGTCCACTGTAATCGATCCATATGCTATAGAGGCGGCGATGGAGATTAGGATTGAAAACAATGGACTATTCCTTTAGGTATGATGTGGGCAACTCAATGGAAAACAGTCTCCTATAGTAAACGCTACTGAGTGTATATTAGATTCTATGTATTGGTTAAGGTTTTACTGTAGAAACAATAGCATGCATTCTCTCCCAACCACTGCGACACAGTAGCATGACCATAAACTGGCAAATTTATTGTAGAATCCGCTTGCTGAATGGTCCTTGGGAGATATTGGCTGGAACATGTGCTGGGGCGCAGTCAGTTATTATGGAATATCAGGTAATGGGGGTCTTATAAATAATACTATATTACTCCATTGTTTACACCTAATCAGCCTCATGTGTAGCATATAGTCAATTATCACACGCAATAATTTCTCTGTACCATGAACAGAACAATACAATCATTGACTTATTGCACAAAATGAATGACTTATAACATATTATAATGCTTGTGGTTTTGAGACAACTGGTTTTATGCTTTTTTTTTTTACTAAGTGCAGTGATGGAAAATAGCTTGAAATTGCTTAGAAACCAACCTCAGCCAAGTACTGTATTTTTTTCCTGAATGAGAAAAAGGAAAGAGTTTAATTAAGACAAGACAACCATTTTTCAGATTTTTGGATAAATTCCATCTATAACATGTCTTCTGTTAAACTGTGAATTAGAAAAAAAAAAGCCAAAAAAAAAAAAAAGTTTATTTCATCATTTTTTAGTCCACTTTCAGCCACTCACTTCTAGATTTTCCAGATTTTGGCAGCTTTAATGAAGGCATAGCTCCGCCCACACATGGCACAATCATGCTGTGTCAGGAAGCCTGCTTTGTTAAAACGTCCCGTAGAATCTAAACAAAATATCTATAAATGTTTGCATTTGTATGTCATTTGAGATGACCGGATGCTGAACTTGTATCAAAATTCATTTCTCTTCACATTCACTTTCTGGGCCAAAAAGAATACCTGCATTCGTGTTCGGTCATTTGACGTGTTCATTTCCAAGGATTTTTTTTTTTTTACAGAATTTCTTAATATATTACATATAGCTGCATTTATTATAGATACTAGATTCTAGGCTGAAAAATGACCTCAATATATTATTTTGTTAAACAATAAAATTATTAATATTATTTGATAAAACAATAAAACACATTGATTAAACATAAGACACCTGAGACTTCAGTTATGTAGATATAACCGTATATTT
This sequence comes from Brycinus macrolepidotus, assembly GCA_037974445.1. Taxonomy (NCBI): domain Eukaryota; kingdom Metazoa; phylum Chordata; class Actinopteri; order Characiformes; family Alestidae; genus Brycinus; species Brycinus macrolepidotus. Next base: position 3,477 of record JBBPCZ010167309.1, read on the forward strand.
ATTTCTATATTTATCTCTAATGATTTGATGTGTCCAGTTTTAATGTCTCGTGAAGGAGGCTGGCTGGCACGAGGCCGTCAGAATGTCTTAAACCACAACAGCACACACGCGTCAACTTTTGTTAGAGAGAGAGAGAGAGGGAGGGAGAGAGAGAGAGAGAGAGAAAGAGAGAGAGAGAGAGAGAGAGAGGGCTCATCTCAGCCCCACCACGCACACTTTGCACTTGTCTCCGGAGCGCGCGGTCTTCTCTGCCCCGCGTGAGGATTAAACGTGCCTGATTTTTTGGCCCCTCTTCTGTAAAGAGCGCATCTGGCTTTTGGTGAAGAATCAGCCTAGTGAAGCCCACCACAGCTGGCCGTGCGTGACGCGCGTAACTTTTCGTGCGTGTGTGTGTGTGTGTGTGTGTGTTCGCCTCTAGATCGCCAGGACCGCGGCTCAGCTCCAGAGATCTTCCTCCAGGTAAGTCTGCTGTCTTAATCCACTCTTTAGTCTTAAAGAACGCGTAGCTGTTGCTACTTTGTGTGATCGCGGGGGAGGCGGATCGGGGGGCTCGGGGGTCTCCTGTTTCCCGTCATTGGCATGCAGATGGGAAGCGGCTCCTCTGCAGCGAGCTGTTGAATGGCTCCGTGTTCTGGAGCTGCTGGAGATGTGGGGACGCACTGCTTTCACACTCCAAAGAAAAGAGAGGCGTGAGACATGAGCCACGAGAGACAGCAACACGCTCGTGCCTTACAGATGTGGTAAAAAAAAACAAAAAAAAAAAAAACTGTGCTGATGCATATTCTCATCCTAGCACGTTTGAAGTGACTGGCACTTTCTGATCACACTCTGAGACCACCTGGACCCCAGACCCCTCATCAGGAGTACTGACCACTTGACCATGAGGTCTGCTTTAGTGTGGCAGTCTGTTAGAAGGGTACATTTTTTTGTGTGGCTTACGAACTTCTTGGCTTTGACATTTTCAGGGTGACAGGTAGGAGCTTGGAAATACCCATAGACTCTTTAGGTTCTTTGGTGATGCCATGGAAGCTTTGATGTCCTTCAAGTTGATATTTCTTCAAAGAAACACATTTTCAAACTAGAAGAACCTGTTCAAAGTGGAAAATGTAAATGTTCTAGACTAAATGAAGGTTCCTCCTAACCCTAGAGGACAAACACCATGCAGAAAACCATTTCTAAGACTAGAGCAGTGATGTTATGTTCCCTGGATGTGGATTACTTTAGAGAAGCATAGGAGTCGCTCAATACGACATCCATAGTTGCACTGAGAAGGTGCGCGCTTGTCCAGCTCATGTACTGAAAGAATAAATGCAGGTAATGGGGATGGAGATCAGGTAGGTGAACATTACTCAGTCTAAAGGCATAGAAGATCTTAATTGCATGGTGGCAAGCGTCCTGAGTCATACGAAATGGTTGAAAGTTTGCGTTCGGTATTGGAAAGCAAGGCTCCTGAACAACAAGTCCATTATTTATGTCGGCTGCTCCAGATCATTAAGACTGCAGTCAGAGAAGATTGGGATAAACCGAGTGGCATACATTCTGGGCATTTTTCCCAAGAGTTAAATCGAATTTATGTCCCTGGCCAGAACTTTGTTTCTGACTTAATTTGATAATTAGTCTATGTACGTGAAATTCTAAATGAGTAACGGTTGCTCACTTTTGGGAAATATTTTCAGTGCGCGCATTAAACAAATGCGGAGTCGTACTGAGTCATTTCGTTAATTTTTCTCTATAGACGCTCCAATTAGATTCTACACCACAAAACATTCTCTTTCGGTAACCTGTGCAGGATATAGCCTTGATAAATGTCTTTCTAGTTTTACAGTCCAACAATTAGCACCAGTAACATACAGAGCAGGTGTGAGAATGTGAATTATTTTGTCTAATGACTTGTTGCTCCATCTTCTAGTCAAACTTGACTCCTCAAATGGTTTCTTATGGTCCTTAGACACCACACCACACTGCAATGACTTGAGATATTCTAAGTGAATCGCAGCACAGGGTCAAAGGTGCAGATCCCTTCATGGTCCACTAAAGCAGATGAAATGTCAAAGTCCCCTAGGTTCTAATGTCCCTGACCTTTCTCTGTTTTCTGCCGCTGCATCCTTGAATATGTCAAGTGGTCAAGTGTGATGAGAATATGATGTGACTCCTAAAGTTCCCACTCTCTGGTTTATGGGTATAGTGAACCCTTCAGCGTCATGCCGAGACAAGGTTCTTTAAAGAACTTCTGTAGAGTCTACACCAAAGGTTCTTTAAAGAACTTCTCAGGTTCTCCTTCACAAGCGTTAAGTTTTTCTCCTAAGAGTGAATATGGACATCGGGTTATTTTTATTTGTCTCCCAGTTCCTCTGTCTCCTCCTCTCGCTTCTCTGCATCGCTCACTAAAAATAATTACAAATTTTGTAGCTGCGTTCTTCTTCTAGAAAGACCTGAAGAGCTGCTATTTTGATACATCATGTATAAGATAAGCTTAGCAGGGGAGCTCTTCTGGCTATGCGCATGGCAGCAGAGCACCACAGCATAGATATGCTTATCAGATTCAGGGAAAAAATGCTTTGTCTGATAATATTCAGCTCTTTAAGCATGTCTAAGTTGAACTCTGAGCAAATAAAGGCATATTAAAAATGCTACAAAGTACATTGAAATGACTTGAACTGGAAACAGCTGTTAAAATTAAATAAGCATGTTTTGGTCGTTTGATGATTTTTTTAATCTACTGATAACAGTTCTTTCAATCGTCACAATTCTGACATTCTCCTGCCACTATTAGTTTGAATTAAAATTGGAATAGGTTTAGACAAAATGGTCTAAAACTACAGTTCATCATGTGCACTTGTGTTCCTTTTTTTTTCTTCTTTACCTCTGTAAAGGCTAAAAAGTTACTTAACTGGCTGGCGACATCCATTACATCTACTTAAAAGTGATAAGAAGCTCGAGTCCGTTTACAAAATTTCAGTCCATTTCAATGAACTAAACATTATATTCAATCATTCTTTTTTTTTTCCCCCATGGTGGGATGGGTCTGGATTTGACTTTTAGCACTGGGCATTCAGAAATATTTGGAATATATTTTGAACAATTTAAAAAAAAAAAAAAATTTTCTTTTTTTCCCTGTGGCAAAGAGAGAAATCTTATGTGTGATATAGTCTAACTATTATTAGCCGTGTTTTTATTGCTACTATAAAAAGATGACATATAACTGCTTTATTTTACCAGTCAGCAGTAAACAAGTCAAGCAGAAAGACGTGTGCAAGGTAAAAGGTGCAGAGATGTACTTCTACACACAAACAAGCCTTCCAGAGTGAGATACAAGCATCAGCTGTGGACCAGAGAGCATTCACACTATTTTCTTTCAAGAAGTTATTCCATAACATTGAAGCAGTTGGCAGAAAGTAAACAAGATATCATTCGTTTGCTGACTGGTGCTGCATTTTATTTAATGTGGGTTTGTTTTTGTTACTGGACATGCCTCACTAAGACTTATGAGATTAGTTGTATTAAATGTCAGTCAGTACTTTAGGCTTTGGGTTTAACAGAAAATTTCTGGACGCTCCTCCTGCCAGTTAACTACTGTTCTTCTTGCCACTGTACTTTTTGTACTTGAATAGTCAACTGCTCCCCACAGGGCCGACTAGTGGGTTTGTCAGTAGACCAGTCTGTGCAACCACTAATCCCCAGTAGTTATAAAACACAGGTGCTTTAGTGAGGTTCTAAGCCTCTGTTTTTTTTTTGTTTGTTTGTTTGTTTTTTATCATGGTTCAGCTTGGAAAGTAAAAAGTAAGAAGTAAAGAAAATAGGAAGTAAAACTCCCTCTTTTACAAAATTGTTGCTAATATGAGGTGAAAATCCAGATATATGCACTGCATTACCATTGTTTCTTCCCTTACCAGTTATGGAAGGACTAAGGTCACACTGTATTTTGATGGTCCTCTACAGATTATCTACAGATACTTTTAACTGTTACCAATCTCTCTAGTGAAACATACCATTAAGTTGTAAAATTAGGATAAGATTTAATTTTTAGGCTGAGGTTGCAGAATCTTTTATATTTAACTTAAAGCTCAGTTACATTTAATAGATATTTAGTTGAACATTAGTTAAAGACAAGTTGAGCATCTACAAAACATCTACAGTGGAGCAGTGGATCTACAATGATTACTCTTCCACTATATTAATAATAATAATAATAATAATAATAATAATAATACAATAATCTCTTTCAGCACAGCAGTCTATTGCTCACTCGTGTTTGTTTCATAAATTGTCTGGAGAGCTAGTTTTTGTATTTAATTTTTCATGTATTCATGTATTGTGCTGTTACCTCTCTGCTGCTTGAGAAGTCCAGCTGTCTGTTGTAATTACAATGAATTGTGCCTTACCTACCTTTTTAAAAAGTCTGGCTTTTGTACCTTCATTCATCTTTTACATCACATAAGCACTGGAATGCATTCTGCTTGGAATTTTGTACCATGAGTTGAGCACCTTTGTGGCTGGAGCACATTTAACAATGATCAATTTTTAAAGTTTCCACACCGTTATGTACCTATGTAGCCTGTGGACTCTTTCACTGAACATCACTTTGGGTTTCTGTTATAGAATTCTTTTAAATTGCAAGCCAAGATGACTTTGAAATCTGTTCAGAACAGTGGCGGTTGCTTCCAGACTACACAGAAGCATGGCTTCCCCTAACATTTCATCATGACACGGCACTGAAATGGTCAACAGTGTGTCCGTATTGCTCGTAACTCATCCTCCGCGTGAAAAATCTGCTCTATATCACTGCTCTCTGGCACGGTCTGTTTATTTAACGCAAGCTGTGTTTGATAGACAGCACAGTCCACATTAATGTGTTTGTGGAAGCCAGTGCGCAGCGCAGCCCATATAACTACATGGAAGCTTGGCCTCCACGTTTTGTTGGAGTGAGTATCAAAGCTCATTGGACAACATGCTTACAGTGGGACTCTGTGATTTTATCGGAAGTGCTTTTTGGATATGAAAATCATCTCAGTGTTTGTTGGGCTGTAGTCAAATCTGGAAGGTCAGCTTTTGTATGTGATGATTGGTGGAGGTCTCAAAGGGGCTGACAGTGTCACAAACATGGTCTCAAACATGGTCATTCAAAAATTAACATTGGCATCACTGCCTCGATAAAACAGGTATTTATAGTCTTTGTTAATTTGAAAGGACTGCAAATGCTTGTTCAAATGTGGCTATGCTGTCAACCTCATTTTAGAAGATTATCTAGAAAACAGATTCACATTCAGATGATTGGAATGAACTTTTATTTACAAAGAAAAAGAAACATCTGCAAACAAATGCATTGGTTTATTCTAATATGATAGTATTATGTGCAATCCCTTGACTGAGAAATGGAAAAAAAAAGCGATGTCACCATTGCTATAAATGCCGTGTTTAGCCCCAGCCTGCTTCCAACATTGCTTCAGCCAATCAGGGGCTTCGGAAGAAGTTCATTAGCCAAGAGCAGGTGTTGCAGATTAGAACTGGAACTAGACTTCTCAGGAAGGGAGAGCTCCAGGCCCAGGATTGATGACCACTGCTCTAAGGCCATGATAGGTTTAGAGCCACACGAGCACATTCCTTTAACCCTTAGAACGTGAGCAGCACAGATCCGTGCTGCCAGCTGGCAGGTGTTCCTATGTCACGTAGAACCAAAGTTAATGTAATTCAAAAAACATGTAATGATAATAACTGCTACTATGGTTTTAAAAATGGTGTCACACGCAAATGCCCATAAACACAAAAATACCCAAATTCCTTTAATTTTAGGTCTTAGGATCAAACACTAAGAACAGAAAATCTTTGAACCTGGGAGATCTTTCAGGATAGCCTCCGCCCACAAGTGGGTGGGGAAAATTCGCAGAGGGAGGGGGGGTCCGGAGAGTGGCCGAGTGAAAGAGCAGCAAACGGCGAGCATGTAGGAGAGCAAATGCCGGTTTTAGACTGTTTCACATCGTTTTTATTTGTTGGAATCAGATTTTACTAATACGCTCTAAGGTTCTAAGGGTTAAACTGTGATCTTTAAGATAAATGCAAACGCATTCCTCACTTGCACTGTGCTCACTAACGTACTACTGGAATTTCCACTGAGAATAAGTGGAAATGATCACCTTAATTAATGAATTAATGAATTAATTAACTTTTTCAGTCTGGCGTTTTTTGTGTTTTTTTTTTTGCAGTCTGCTGCAAACCCGCAACTCCCGAGACAATCCAGACTTATCTTAGGTGAAAGCTGACTGCCAAAAAACACAACTTTCAGCTAATTCTCCCAGCAATTTGCCTTAAATAGAGTGATAATTAGTATGCGAACATGTCACAGCATCTCAGCTGAAGTCCTTAAGTGCTCAGCAGCACAACTCAATAAATTAAGAGACTGAAGAAGCAGTATGGCAGTAACGCATCCAGCAGGAATACTGAAAAGTATAAGTGAATAAGTCATGCAGTTGTTTTTTCCATCAGATGCCTGCGTTGGCTATCGCCATGCTAAATGATTGGTGGCGGTGGAGGGTGTGGAAATTACTCTCACTCAGACTCAAATCCGCAGATGACTGTGGCTCAACACGCAGTCTTGATTTCTTTTATTCTCTTCTACCTCTACATGTGCAGATTTGGGAAAAGATCACTTAATAATTTCAGCTAGTTTGATATGTTTGAAGTATATAATCCTGGTAGGTCTCTGAGCTCTGCAGGAGCTGGTCATCTAGTGGTGAGAAGATCTGAAACTAAACCAGGTGAAATGGTGTTTAGTCACTATGCTGGAACCAACTGCCCATCAGTATCAGATCTGCACCGACTGTAGCTTTAAAAAGCTGCTAAGAACTGCAGCATTCTCTTTGGCCTTCTTTTAAATATCTGCACTTCTATTGCACTTTCAATTTTCATTCATGTATTCTTTTATTTCTTTTCTCTCTTCCATCATCTTATTCTATTTCATTCTGTTTTATTTTGTGTTATATTCTATTTCTGTAAAGCACATTTTGTGTGTGATAATGTGCTATATAAATAAACTTGAACTCGAACTTTAACTAGTATCGTCATTGGAATATGCTTGTACCTGATTTTTGCAAGGAGGAACAGTATTCGCTTTGGCCCGATGCCATTTTGAACACACTTGCTTCGGTCAGCCTACTAGTTCTAACCCCAGCTTTCCATCATTTATACTGTGTGAGTCCTCCTCCTGTTCCGTCTCCATAACCTGCTGCACTGTGTTAAGTTTTATCACATTTAAAACGTGGACGGGGCATTTTTAAAAGCGCAGATCATTTTATTCCGCTGGTTCTGTCCGGCTGGCGGGAGGCTCGTTCTAGTGAATGATTTAAGATTGAGATTGGAGATAGCGCCGGCCTGTCAGATCTTGTCAGGCTAATGATAAAGAGATGAGTTATCCCCCCAAATCTCTGACTCATACGCCCTTAAGAGCGCATTCCATTACTGTTTGAATTCAACCCTTTAACCTTCCCAGTATAGCGCGGGAGGCGCTAGGTGAGGTTACGGCATGTAATCTGCGGGACAGTGGTGCGCGGCGCTCTGTACGATCTGCGCTGGGATGACCTTGGATTGGTTTTGCCGTGGTCCCTGCTCTACTCAAGGCCGCAAAATTCACCAACAGCCTGTAGAGAAATATGACGGGAGAGAGAGATAGAGAGAGAGAGAGAGAGAGAGAGATTGAGAGAGAGAGAGAGAAAGAGAGAGAGAGAGAGAGAGAGAGATTGAGAGAGAGAGAGGGAGAGAGAAATGCCGTAAACATAGAGAGAGAGAGAGAGAGAGAGAGAGAGAGAGAGATTGAGAGAAAGAGAGCGAGATTGAAAGATGAAAAGAGTAAGAGGCAGAGAGAGAAAGAGGGAGAGAGAGAGCGAGTGAGGAAGGGAGAGAGAGAGAGAGAGAGAGAGAGAGAGAGTTGAGGGTACCAACAAATATTAAGAACAATGTCTACAATGATTTGACTGATTTGACTGATTTCTACTGGGCTGATTTGAGAGACAGCGTGAGAGAGAGAGAGAGAGAGAGAGAGAGAGATTGAGGAAGTGAGAGAGATTGTGAGAGCAAGAGCGAGAGAGAGAGAAAGAGAGAGACAGAAATGGAAGAGAGAATAAAGATTTTCTTTCTCAGTCTCTTTTTCTCTCCTTCACCCTCATTCCATCCCTCTAACCCTTTCTTACGCTCCATCTTTTCTTTTGCTTTTCCTTCCTTTTCTTCCCCCCTTTCTTTCTCATATACTCCTATTCTGCTCCCCCCATTTCTTTTCTCCCCCCCCCATCTCCTTACAATATTACACACCTACACGCTCTTACACTCTCTTATTTGCTCACACAGTGTGTATCCTTCCTCCCTTCCTCCCTGTTCTCTCTCTCTTTCTCTCTTTCTTTCTCTTTCATTCCCACCACCACTCCCCACCTTTCTGAATTGTGCCTCTGTGTGTTTCCTCAGCGATGGGACCTTGGTGAGGTCTACGTGAATGAAGACGGTAATGTGCGAGCCGAAGGTTTCCTTTCTCACCCTCCGCTTTTCATACTTTACACACCCGACTCAGGGCTGCTCTTAGAAAGCCACCGCTCTTGCTCGCACAACATCCCTGAACGCTTGCCCTCAAATTGGTCTTTTTTTTAACACAGTGAGCTCTGAAAGAGTTTTGAAGATCGAAAAAAAAATAATTGCCCCTCGCAAACACAGGCTAATGTTTTTTTTAGTAGCATGAAGGCAACTATGGCAGTGGAGGAAATACACAAGCATATAATTGCTCTCATTCGATAGGAGAAAGAAGAAATCGTTTCAACGATTAATGAGGTATCCGAGTAATTTTTGACCAGTTCTACTCGTCCGTTCATCACGAGGCGTTCTCATAATGTATGAGGTTTTTCTCCTAACGAGTGATGAAATTGATCTCATGTTTGAAACCTGAAGAGGCCCTTATTTTATAAATTGCAAGCCACATTTAAAATGCCATTGATCTTCGCCCTTCCACCTGTATTCATGCGAAAGTGAAGGGAAAGCTCTCAGTGCTGGGCTCTATGAATAATAAGACATCTCAAAAAATCTGGACAGTTATAGTGTTTGCAGCATTGCTGCTGCATACATTCCCTGTAATTCTGGTTCTCTCTCTCTCTCTCTCTCTCTCTCTCTCTCTCTGCCTCCAGCTGATGGCTCCCTGGGGGTGGGGCTCTGGGATAGACCAATAAGAGGCATTCATTGTGTCTGTTTCACTGACCTCACACCACTCCCAGCCAATGCATTAACCACGACTGCTAGCCACCTTGGCCATCTCTCTCTCTCTCTCTCTCTCTCCCTCTCTACCTTTTTGCCCTGTAGCCAGATCTGTTCTACTTTCTCCCACCATCATTGAAATTGCACATACATGTGTAGGGCAGAGGCGAGCAGTTTATACTGCCTGTGCTCTGTTACTGTGTAAATAGTTTCCAGTGACATAATGATTTGTTGTAAAAAAAAAAAAATCAAGTAGAATTGTGGTAAAATTAAAAAAAGAAAATTAAATAATGCACTAAATTGTGTCTCACTGAATCGCTGTGAGGTCAGAGATTTACATTCTTAGTGCAAGAGATGTGTTCAAACAGCTGCAATGATGCATCTCCAGCACTTATGTTGTAAATCTCTGACCTCACAATAATCTCCGGTCACCTGAGGCCTGAGTGATAAAACCACAGTGACAAGTGTAGTCATTCACTTGTAACATCACAAACCAGCGAGACATTAAGAAGAGCTTGCAAACTATTTTATGAAGAGTAAATCTGCTTAAAGGTACTTCTTTTATGTCCCTGTGGTCATGATGAATTGTTTTGTATATTACGCGAGAACGCTAGGTTCAGAATACTAAAACTGCATTCTGTTACTATAACATCTGTTAATAAATTAGTAACTTAAAACAATATACTCCTTGTTTCCTCATACTCTGTGTGGTAACCAAGGTAGCCCCCCCTGCCAAACTAGTCCACCTGATGTAATAGGTGCTGTTCCAGTTGATGCAATTATCTACACAATTACCCCCATTTCTGACACAAATTTAAGATCTCATATAAAACTAGATGCATTTCCGCAAGAAAATGTGAAGTGTGATTGCGTGGCTGCAATAAAACCAGAATTTGGAGACACCCAAACACTGGTTTTATGACCAAAAAAAGTTTGTGTTAAAGAAAAAAAAAAATCTACTCGCAGCATGGATTCGAACTCGCTGCCTCTTACCAAGCCATTTATGGGGAAGGATGGCTGAACGCGTAGCCACATTCACGGGTTAGCAGTGAACTGATTATTTTTAATTAAACGACAACAAACAGTGACACACGTCTTTTTTTATGACTGACTTTAAACAGACTGTCTTGAAGTCTTTATGTGTCTGCAGCGTGTTTCTCCGCAAGATTGACGTGTTTCTCCGCATTTTGCCGTGACTCTCTCTCAGACACACGTTTTGAGGGCGACTTGACTGTCTGCACTCTCGCCCCATACATTTTAGAGGCGACTCGACCACAAAAATCAATGCCCGGCCCATGATCAACCAATCAAAACTCTGAATACGTGCACACTACACTGGATTAAAATCCATGCCAATATTTCAAAAGCTGTAGGAGAAGAATAAGCGCCAAAATTCAGTTGTAAAATAAATAACGATCAAAATAAAACTTAAGTGGCACAATAGTGTGATTGCGTGAGCCCTTAAATGTAATAAGTTGTTGACACCAAAAGGCTCTCGTTGCAGAATCTAAAAACTTAGTGACATAACTGAACCAGCTCCGCGGGGGTCCTACTAACGTGCATCTGACCTACTGACCTCATCAGAAAATCCAATTGAAACCAGTAAAGAACTGGCTGTTGATTAGGCTTTGTGCTAATTATCAGTCGGCGACAATCACTTTGTAAAGAAGAGTGAAAAGCACAGCAGAAAAAAAAAAAACAAGTTCCTGAGGAAGCAGCGGTGTTGGCTCTTTTCGCTTAGCCCGAGGCATGGAAAGGCAGAAGTAGCAAAGAGAGTGAAAAAGAGAGTGAGAGGGTGTGAGTAGGAAGAGAGGGGTCACGGTGGGCTCAAGTAATTATCTCCATTGCCCTGGTGCTATGCAGAGGAGAGAAAGAGGGAGGTCAGCGAGGAAACGGACGCGCGCTTGTCTCGGATTCGCACACCACGGCGCCCCCCCCCCCCCATACAAGGTTTTGATCTGCTGTTTACTCTCATTTCTCCCTGGTAAACATAAATTGACCTGCGCTTCTTCTCTCCCGAGCCGTTTGCAGAAATAGATCCCTGATGAGAGCGTGAGAAAGGTTTGAGTTTTATCATCAGACCGTCAGGGAGCTCATTTTTACTTAGGAATGCTATTACAGTGAAAAAAGGAGGCAACAGAAAGATCTCCATAGCTGTCAGGTCTGTTTTTTATTAGCTCAATTACCTGATATGAAACCAATGAGACACGAAAAAGAAAGAGTGTAACGAAGAAATGAGCGAACATCGAAAGAGAAAGTAGACGGTTGTGGTAAATCGATCTCCTCATCTGTCTGTTGTCTGCAGTCTGTTACATTGACAGTTAGGATTGAACCGGTTGGTGCTTATTAATGAATCATAATTGCAATTAATCATTCATGATTGATTACATTATGGAAGAACTTGACAGTTCCAAACACCATCTGATCGTAATTAAAAGTGAGAAGTCAATCCTTGTCTCTCTGATGATGCTTTGCCAGCAGTTTGACTAAATATTGTCATCCTAGTGAGGGGAATTAAAATTGGTCATTAATAATTCAATTACTTGATAATAAACCAACGAGATAGAGAATGCAGGGTAGTAATGAAGATATTAATGAATGAAACACACACACACACACACATACCGAGCAATAGTTAAACAATTAGAAATAGGTCATAATTAATAATTTGTTATTGATTTAATTATTAAAACCTGACCGTTCCAGGCAAAATATAATGGTAATTTAAACTGACATGCCAGTTACTGTCATTATGATAATGATATGCCAGGACTGAGGTCATCCCAGGAAAGTCAGTAGAAGAGAACACAGTAAAATAGAATTGCTTTTTCTTTTTGAGGTAAATTATTAGCTCAGTTACTTCACATGAAACCAAGAAGAGACAGAAAAAGCAAGAGATGTACATACAGGAATGAATGACCGAATGAAAGACCTGTACAGAAAAAGAACAGGTGATGTGTACTTCTTCATTCATTAATAGTAGGTAACAATTAACAATTGATATTGATTTAACATGAAAATGACTGGAAGTAGTTCTTTTCATTCTGACAATGAACTGCTAGTACTGTAACTTAGTATGAAGGACTGAATTCCTAAATGCTATACATCCATTTGCAACTTTTTAGATATAAAGATGATACTATAATACGGGATTTGTGCATTTTGGAACAAAATCTTTCTTATGGGGTGGTAGTAGCCTAGTGGGTAAAACATTTGCCTATGAACCCAATCACCATAAGGTTCAAACCCCCCACTTTCTACCACTGTGTCCTTGAGCAAGACACTTAACCCTCAGTTGCTCCAGGGGGACTGTCCCTGTAACTAATGATTGTAAGTCGCTCTGGATAAGTTGCACAACATAATAAGGGCGTCGGCCAAATGAAACTTTATTTATTTCATTTCTTATTATGGTCATGCCAGTAAATTAACTGAACTAAATTGGACTCAGCTGAAATGACTGTTGGTAATTAGTAAAAGGTAGCATCTAAAAACTGGTAATGTCAGTGAAGTCTGCAGTTTGAAATGAATTGAATTGAACTGACCTGAATTGAACTGGACTGAAGTGAAGTGAAGTGAACCGAATTGAACTGAACTGAATTGAATTTAACTAAACTGAAAATACTTAACTGAACTGAATTAAACTGAAATGAACTAAACTCAACTTCATTGAACTGACGGTTATCATTTAACTCGACTAAACTGAACTGAACTGAACAGAATTGAACTAAACTGAACTGCACTAAATTGCATTAAATTGAACGAAACCAAACTGGACTGAACTGAATTGAACTGAAGTTGACAGTTAGTTAGAGGGAACAATTAATAATCGATTACACCGATAAAAGAAAAAAAAATGAACTAGACATGCCAATTCTTTTCATTTTGACAATGACTTACCAGTAGGACTGGGCAGAATATTGACATTACCTGTTATTTATTGATATTTATTGTGATATCATCAGTACTTAAAGAACACTGGACAACACCATGTTTCACAAATAGTATAATTAAGGCTGTTTAATTTGATCTGTTGCAGCCTATGGTGCTTTTTGATGGTAATTTTATTTAAATATGGCAGTAGTGCCATATTATATGTGCCATATATAAAAATGTTCAATATCTCAGATTTTATCTTTTATAGGTGCAAGTATTGAACTGAACAGCTTTGCCTTAGTTTTTAAGAACTGCTGACGATATTTCTCC
>JBBPCZ010167367.1:0-16896 GCA_037974445.1 Brycinus macrolepidotus
TATCAAACTGGTAGCCCTTCGTATGGCTCAGTACCTGTGAAGTAGCTCTCAGTTTCAAAAAGGTTGGTGACCCCTGGTCTAAGAACTATCTGAAAGCTTAAATGATTCTATGTGGTTCCACTGCTTCAAGTCAAAGAATCTTTTATTGGTACTCTGTATACCCCTTTTTGTGAAGAGGGTAAAATTTTATCAGGCTTCATAGCATGAAAATAGAAAATAAAATGTTCATTTATTTATATTACAATAACTTTCTTTGACTTCCCAAAATCACTGATTGGGCAACTCCCAATGAATCAATTAATTCATTCCTTAATCACGTCATTGGTCATTTATATTTTAATCATTCGAACAAAACCTTGAGTTTATTATTTCCGAATCAAAATTTTTCCACAATTTTCATGAAAGAAGAGACAGACTAAACGCTCCTTCGGAACACGTATGAAGCATTATTTACTTCTCAAATGATTAAATTCTGCAAGACTACTGTACACTAAACTCTGACGAGTAAAAATGGCCAGTAGTCTGAGACAGAAATAGAAAGTATGATGGACAGAATTAACAGTTCATAACCGAGCCAGTAAACAAGACAATAAATGAACGTGAACTTTTTATGTAATGGAGTTACACATAAGACATAGCTGGAGTGAAATGTCTCAGTAGCAGAGACGCGCCAGCTTAATAAAGTATAAAGTAAGTGAATAAGGTCTTCTAAACCACAAAGCAGATGTTCTGCTAGTTTCCACTGAAATGATATTAATCGCTGCAGTGTAAAATGTGCCTTTAAGATGCTTGCCTTGCTCTTCATGAGGAGGCATTCACTTTGATATTACTCTTTTTTTGCGGCGTCTTACGGAAACAAATTCTTTCACTTTGTCACCGCTGCAAAACAATAGTTTATTAAACTGTGTGCAATTTAACCCAATTCTTTATTACCCTTCTAGTTTTGCCCACCACCACACTTACTTTTATTAAACGCAGCGTCTTCAGACTGTGCGTTGGTTTCAGACACGGCTGTGTTTGTATGAGCCCCCACACAAGACTGCTATTCATTTCATTTCATTTTTCATTTTTGTGTCTTTGCGCAGCTTCAGCATCTCGCTGACTATAAGGAGCTCCACTCACCTCATACGTTCTGTCTTCCCCCTGTGCTCGATTCTGTAAGTAAAGGGAGACGTAGGGAAAATTAGAGCTGCATCAGTGATGTAATTAATAGCACATATGGAACAAACATTATAATACACCATTTATTAAGATGGTTTCCAGAGGACAGATTAAGCCTAGGACTAAACTGTAATGTCGGGATTAAGCTTCATACACACACACACACACACACACATACACACACATGCACATACACACATATACACACGCACGCACACACATACACACAAACACACATTCACATATACAAACGCACACACACACTCACAAACAGGCACACACATGCACATACACACACACACGCACTCACACATACACACACACACACATACACACACAGGCACATACACACACTCGCACATATACACACAAACATACACTCACACACACACACGCACTTACACATGCACACGCACATACACACACACACATGCACAGCTTGCCAGTTTAGGTTGTCACACTAAGCCTGATGCTGACAGGTTAATTACACACGCACACACACACACTCTTGCACATAAACATGCACACACACACACACACACACACACACACGCACGTAAACGCGCACACACATGCACATACAAACACACATGCACTCACACACACACACACACACACACACGCACACACACACACACGCACGCACACACACATAGCAGCCAGCTTGCCAGTTTAGGTTGTCACACTAAGCCTGATGCTGACAGGTTAACTATTGATGGTTTATATGTATTCATTTGCCCATAAAAATATGAATTCTCCACATTCTCCACAGAAACAGACTTAAAGGAATAGTTCAGTCAATGCTACTGTTGCTAAGAATGAATGAAAGCCAATAGAATTTGATTACCATTATTCAAATGATACTTTTCTAGACAACTACCTCCGATTAATTTTTTTCAAAACATCATGGTCAAATTATTCCTTTAAATATGGGATTTTTCAGCAATTTCAGTGCACAGTTTTTATTAGTTTGCTGCATTCAATTGGAAAAAGTGAAATATAAATAATGACTTTTTTATGTTTTTATATCCAAATGTTCTAGCTGGTGACGACTAAGTTCCATTCATTGTTCTTAAAAGATTATGGATGAATTATTCCTTTAATTATGCCATTTTTTAATGCACACTATCTATTTATTTGCTGTGTTTAACTGGGAAAAGTGAAACATAAATAATGACTTTTTTCACAGAAAATGTTTTTGTTTTCAATAAGTTCAACTCAGAATAAAAAAGTAATTGCACCTTTAAATGTGCAGAAGTGTGTTCTCTGTATAGGATGGGAACTTATTCTCACTTAGGAATCCAACCAAAAAAAAAAAACGACACAGCAGGCACCAGGAGCCCAGAACTTTAGTTCACGTCACACATAACCTGATGAGCTACGTTTCCTAAAGACATGAGAAGCGTCAGATCCAGCTCACCCGTCTGGTAGCCTGGCTGCTGTGAGGCCCCAGCTCTTCATACTTATCGGTGATCTCATCCGTGTTCAGGCCCTTATAATCATACAGACAGAAAGTGAGGAGTAATCACACACACACACACACACACACACACACATACACACAAAAATACACACAACTGAGATGAGTGTTAACGTGAAACTGTTGCGTCCATTTTTGACCATTACTACTTCTAATTCCTAACAATATTCTGGAGGATTCTGAAGAAGGAGTTTGTTACTACATTAATCGTATCTGCGTTTAGGCAGAAAAAATGTTTTGTAAAAAACAGTGCATGGCTTTTTCTCATTTTTGTCCTGTTCTGTGCATGTCCTTTGGCCGTGTTTCATGAAATGTTCACAAATTGTAAAGGGCAGCGGATGCTTTCGAATGCTGTAAAAAAAAAAAAAAAAAAGTAAACAGTGGTTTTGAAGATAAGGCAGGACGTCTTATTGCACTGATACTGTACAGTTACATGGCATTTAAAAATAGCCTCACCTGTTGTACCGTGAAAAACACTCAAACCGAAACTCACCTCGTAGACGGGCTCATCTGGCGCCGAGCTGTTGGACTGCCTTGCGAACTAAGACGTCCACGAGAAAGAAAGGTTTAGAGCACAGAACTCATTGTGAGACAACGTACGCAGACCATATAATGTGATTGCAGACGTCCGATGACTGTCTCACCTTTATCCTGAAGTACAGCGCGGTGAAAATGATGCAGTAAATCAGAAGAACCGCGTCCAGGATGTAGCAGGTGATGGGGTCACCCAGGCTAGTGGCCTCTGCAGAGAGAACACAGGAGACAAACTAACGAATAGATCAAACGAGGGACATTTACAGGCCTGGCTGGCGAGAGACAGCTTGTGCTCTACAGTCATGTCAAAAAACTTAAAAAATAACGTTAAATCAATTTTATTATTTCCAAATGTAAGGGTTATGTATTTAAAAATGGAAAAAAAGGGGGGGGTTGCTTTTTTGGATCGGTATGAGCCGCCCCTTTTCGACAAACTCTTACCTGTTTGAAAAATGTAAATGCACTTAAATGTAAGGATAAACCTGGCATTATATTATATGCATTATACAGAGATATTGCCATAACCCCTGCACTGCACAGCGTTATCCCTCACTCACTCTCGGTCCTGCAGTAACACACTGCCCGTCTTATGTTACTGTGATAATCTCCTCACATCCACCCGCATCTAAATGTATTTTCCGATATTTAGCTACTATACAACTATTTCCCCTCACTAATGACAACATTCAGACACATGGTGCCTGTTTTCTAAGTAATGCTGTTCTGAAGCCCTTATTCTTAAAACGTTTAGAACCCAAACTTCTACAATACCTGCATTCATGAAATTTTAAAAGTTCATTCCTAACAATATTCTGGAGGATTTTGAAGAAGCAGTTTGTTACTGGATTAATCGTATCTGCGTTTATGCAGAAAAATGTTTTGTAAAAACAGTGCACGGCTTCTTCTCATTTCTGTTCTGCCTGTGCATGTGCTGTGAAATTCTTTCTCTGGAATGAGTCTTAACAAAATAAAAGTTTTTGAAAAATCATCCAAAAAAACTTGATTTTTAGTTCTTAAAATTGTGCAGATGTGTCCATTCGAAGTAGGTAATGCATGTCTAAATGTATTTTCTTTTAAACTTCCAATACAAATATGTGTAAGCACATCGGCGAACAACAGGCAGTTTCATTGTAAAATCAATAGTATATATAGTATATTGTTTAAAATAAAAATAACACTCTTTACCCCGGCTTAAAAGTGTGCAGGAACTCAACTGATAGGTAAGAGATATGCCATTTTTCAAAACTCTCCTGGCAATTAAAATGTGAAAAGCATTTACAAAATCGAAACGAAGTTGTAAGGAATAAAAGTATGCTTTTTCATTTTATTTTAGGAATGTAACTGTGTCAAAATATTCACTATTATTTGAGTAAAGTACAAAGTATAGTCCATGTATTCCCTGGCTGGGGAAGACCAGAATTCAATATTTCGCATGAATCCAAAATCCATTTTGCACTTCACAGTACCAGAACACAAACAAGCAATAAATAGAACTGAAAAGGTGTAACCAGTCCACACATCCGTAGCTGGAAGTGTAAATTTAGTCTTCATCTAATTTCAAGTCTTTGTATTAAGATGAATGAGGAACTGTTTTAACACCACTGATCTTTTGATCTTGTCGTTTTATAAGAGTGTTTTAGTGTTGGAGCGATATGGCAAAAATGTCACAATATTACTCACATTGCATGACGTGTATTATGAAATTCTGCTTTTTTCCCTAAGGTCTGGGATAAAAGGTTAAAAGGACAGACTGCAAGTTAAAAAGACAGATTGCGAAAGAGTAGTTTAAAAAAAAAACTGAGAACATTGACTTTTTAAAATAATAAAAAGAAGATTTATGAAGAATCAGGAGAAAAAGTCAAACAATTTGGAAAAAATAAACAGCATCATTGGTTGACATTCAATCAGCTACTCATATGCAGTTGATGCAGTTACTATACACTCGTTGTTTACAGTCTCTAAAACTGACCATATTTTGTGCTTTTACTGATACAAGATTATTATTGTGCATGGACGTACTGATGAGGACCATACAGAAAAGTGAGTAAATACTAAATAAAGTATGCACTAAAATAAAACACAACATAAATACTAACTTCATGCATGTAGGCCTGTTAGAGTGTAAGCAAGCTACAATACTAACTGCATGTTATCCAGCCCCTTAAGATCTACAAGAAATAAAAAAAAAGTGTTGTTTTATTAGCAAGAGATTAGTGCACTGTAGAGAATGTTAATCTGCTGTAATGCGTGTAGTAAAATGATCATTTGCACTGTTGAGATGAGCCCCCTTTATCTGGCTTATTGATCAGGGAGTGCTTTATAGATCGTGAACAGAGTGGACATGTACTCTTGGCTCCTAGTCACATAGTGATTAGACTTTCTCTTCCCGTTATTACGAAAATAATGCAATTCTGATGAGGCTCCAAAGACACAGACAGTAATGCACGTATCTCTAATGAACTATCGGTATGTTTCTTTTTTCAAAACTCCAATCAAACAGAGAAACAAAAGCTCCGTCTCTGATGTGAAATAAATAACAGAAAGACTTTACTGCAAGGTGTGTGTGTGTGTGTGTGTGTGTGTGTGTGTGTCTTCCTGTCAGAGACTTTTGCTGGCACATGTGTCTCTGTGGTCTGAGCTCGAGTTTACTTCAGAATGTAGTTCAGTGGTTTCTCTCTATGAGGTGTGCTGCACAGCACAGGTGGGGGTTGGGGGACCCGGGGGTCCCAATACATCATTGCATTTCAAAGTCACTGTCAATAGGGGCTCAGGGTCACGATGTCTACAGTGCAAAAGAAAATATATTTTTTTACTTTTATTTTACTTTGTATCCAAAATTAACGTACGTTTCTATCTCAGCGCTGTCGGACAAAACCTTGCATTTCCATTTTTTAAAAATAACCAGCTGCTCTTTAAAAATGTAAAATTTTATGACAAGCGGACCAAAACAAAGGGTCTGAGATGGCTTCAAATAAATTGGTTTTACATGAACTTCCATTTTAAATTAAGAACGCTGCTGAAAAGTTACGATATTGGGGATGTGAGTTTTTGTTCAGATGGCGTGATCTAATATTATAATAGAAACATACGGGAGATTCCAAAAAAAATTTGAAATATATCTTTAAAAAAAAAGCATTATTAGACATATAATTTTTTTTATGTAGTTTTTCTTTTTACATGTGTCAAAAATGTGTTTGTAATAAAAGTTTTCTTTAGGTGCTTTTTTCCTTTAGAATGCCCTGCATGTATCTCTCCAGTGTGAATAATGAATGAAAAAATAAAATGTCTCAGACCTCACACACAGTTTTGTAGCTTTTCTGTGACGGAGCTTTCAGAAGCATTAAACTCTTCAGATGTCTGGTTCCTATCACTACCACTGTGAACAGTTCTGTCTCAGTTTCTGTGTTTAGATCTAAATTATTTCATTGTGTAAGAATTTAGAAAAATGAGTGGAATTCCCTTTCGAGTTCTGTAAGTCTATCTCTACATATTCTGTAAGTCTATCTCTATGTATTTTGTATGCTACCAAATTACAACCCTTGGTTCATTGAGTTACGCTCTTAGATCAATGAGCATAGAGGAGAAAGCATGTGAGGATTAATGGCATTGTTTTTTAGTTTTAGTGGTTTAGTCTTTAGTTGTATATAAATCCTAAATAAAAATGCTCTATCCGGTTAATATATGCAATGCTGTGAAAGGTTCCCGTTGTATTAAACTGATCAGAACAAAACAGTCCAGTACCAGTACTCAACTGATTCTGTGTATTTTGTATATGTTTGTATTTAGAAAACACTGTGACATAAAATACTGAATTTTATCAGCACCATTCAGCACTAATGGAGACTACAGAAATATAAGGGGGCAGCTAGGAGCGGATAGAAGATGGCATACGACAGTGAGTTGGTGAGGCAAAAATTACGTCTGCAGCTAAAAAACAGACATTTTTTATTTAAAAGATTAGCGAGTATCACCTATTTACCCTAAGAACAAGATCTGAGCAGAGATATTTCAAGAGGCCTGCAGGAAAGGGGATTTTATGATGTGGAAAGATACAGTCACTGTTAGTGTGAAAAACCACCGACGACAAAAAAACAAACAAACTTAGGTGGATTATGTTAGTTTATGGATCTATTTGACAGCTTTTCTGGCACATATAATGCAAAAATCACAAAACTTCACAAAACTACAAGACTCTTTTAAATATGAAATGAGAGAAATGTATTTTTAGTAGTAGAAACACATTGTTATTTAGAAAATGGTCATAAAGGTAGAAAAGTGAAGTTTTGAAAACGATTTGCAACATAAACGAAATATTAAGCAGGACATTTCCATTTGATGGTATAACGAAGTGCAAGAGGATTTTGTCAGTTCTTTTGGGGCATTTTTAAATTACGAGATTAGAACTAGTGCTACCTGAACTTGTTCTTTTCCGTTGTTATGTATGCAGTTAGTTTATGCAATTTCCTCCGGGATCAATAATTTTTTCCGATTCTGATTCTGATAGACACAAGTACAGTTTCAAACGCATTAAACAACTTATTTAAAAAAATACAGTAGAGGTGCGAACAAGAAAAGAGGACCATGTGCTGTGAGCTGCGCACAAGATCTGCTGCAATTGCGCAATAGTTTTGCCTTTTAAAAGTTAGTTTGACCTGAAATGTGCTTCAAGACAGAAATGAGGGTTTTTCTTCAGGGACAGCAAGATGAGTTTCCACTGTGAGGTAATCAAGAGTGAACAGGGTGAGCCACATTTTAAGAGTAAGGATATAATGCAAGGTGGCCTTTGCCCTACTCTACACTGTCATTTTTACAGCTATACACTGCATCCAAATTAGAGAAGAACACAGAACAGGAATAGAATTCTAGGGAACTGAGATTAACTGGGCTGTACTGCATGTCCTGTTGATACTTTCAAAGTACTTTCAAAGATAGTTAAATATTATCATACAGCTTAATGAACTGAAACACAAAGGGTTATTATAGGATCGCAGTACACTGTTGTTCTTTACAACCTCGTTTGGCAGTTTCATATTTCTGGCCTAAGGTAGCGGCACCTTGATGAGGGCGAACGACCTCCAATAGCACAATAAATAACTGCACAGCATGTTTTGGTGCTTTGACTTCAAGGAGTAAAAACATTTCAAACCCACAATAAGAATAGGTTTGCTGAATTTCTGCTTATAGAGAGTGTTGGGATAGCCTGTGTGCACACAAAACGCATGGTAAGGTAAATTACAATTGTGCTGAATGTGCATGCAGTATCTCGTCACTGTCCGAACAAATCCTTGTCCAAAAGAAGAATGAAAAAACTAACATTTCATGGAAATGACTGTACATTTTTTTCCATGCCCATTTTGGACCATTTCCAGGAGTGAGATCAGTATGAATTTTTCTTTAAACCCATTAAAGCTTACTCTTTAAATTTGAATGGGTTTAAAGAGATTTTACACTATGTAAAAGTGATAAAAATAGAGACACAAGGTTTTGTTCCAACAGCAACATACTGGAGTTAAGCCCTTAGAATCACAGGCTCGTTACATTCTAAGCTTTATAACTCAGTAACTATACGGACTACAGTGCAAACTGGCTGAGTTAACCCTGCTATAATGAAAAAAAAAAAACACTAAAGGTTTGGGCTCACTGGTGGGTCCAGGTCTTTCAATGGGTTTAAAGAGATTTTAGAAGTAGTCTGTTAGGAGCTTCCAATAAAACAATAAAACAAATTTGTAATGACTTCAGTTTTACCTAACCAATGTGGATGCTTGTTGGAATCTTTCTCTAGCTATCTGGAAAGAAATAATAGTGGTTTTCATTGTTAAAATTCAACATCAAAGCTAAAAAATAACATCAAAATCTGAAGCCTGTGCTGTGATAGCAGAGTGACAGTTGATGCTCAGGGTAACTGTGTTGCAATCTCTTCATTTGATGTTCCAAGTATTACGCACTTGTTTCTGACAAATGCTGGCTGTGCGGAAGAGACTTGACCTCTTATTCAGAAGCAGAAAGTTGTGATAAACTCTTTATAACACTAAACATGTCTGACATTTAGCCCTGCAGAATTCTTCAAATGCATAATAATACAAATTGGCAAAAAAGAAACTGGGACCTTGTTTGGTACGATTTCATATAATAGTACAGAGAAGAAAAAATGTATATCTCACCTGTGTAGGAGAGCGATAGGGCCAGGCAAAGCAGGCTAACTGTCCTGAACACTGCCATCACATTCCCCTGGGACTCCAGAAATTTGTCTGGTGGTCTTTATCCTGTAGCTTGGCCTCACTGAGGGGCTGTGTTGAAGTCTGTCTTGCACATATGTGGGCTTGTAGACGCCCCTTTGCTAGCAGGAAATGGCCCCAGTACTCGGAACTGCCTAGTGGTGAGTGACACCATTCTTTAAGGCCTCAAAGCTCCCACTTCAGCATCTAAGGTCCTCTCATCTCAACACTTTTGTTGCCAGCGCTTCCTGTTTATTTTTAGACCAGTTATACACGCGCACTGTGCAGCCCAAATCTCCTTACTACCAACTATGTAATGTGCAATAAAGTGTATTATACAACAAACATTTTATCACAGCTTACAAAAGGGGTGTCAATCTAAAAACAATGCTTGATGAAGACTTCATGTAAAGAAGGAATAGCCTCGTGAAGAACATATTTATCTGTTTGTGATACATATATAAACATTAAGCAGCCACTTTATTACTCTACACCTTAAAAATGGGTTCTTTAAGCTTTCAAAGGTAGTAAATGTAATGGTTTGGTATGAAACCATGGCACCACAAAGAACCAGTGGAATGCCTAATGATTGCATATGATTTATTTAAGAATGGTTCTGAGCTCCAAAAATGGTTCCACTATTGTTATTGTTGTCAAAAAAAAAAAAAACTTTTTTGGCACAATTTAGAACCCTTATCTCTTTCTGTTGAGAGTGTAAAGTATACTAGCTGTAAAAAGGTGGCAAAAAGGTTCTTTAAGTGATGCCAGTAAACCATTTTTGTAAATTAAATATGTTAGTGCAAAAGAACCTTTGCATAATGGTTTATGGGTTCTCCCAAGAACGTTGACATTATGTGGAGGTCCCTTAACCTTTAACAAGGCTGGTCACACTCACTCAACTGGCGCATAATGCCACAGCAGAACATTTTTGGTTCTCTAAAGAACCTTTTAGTTGACGTTTTTTAAGTGTGTGGAAGATGTGACTGTCATCAAGAACGTCACCACACGTGCCAAACAAAAGAGGAGCATGCGCTTCTGAGAGCTGGTAATGCTGCCTTCTGTTCTGGGGACAAAGATGCTCTTAGACATTCTAGAGCCAATTTGAACTGGGGTGTGAGGGCAGCAAAGTGTGCTTATGCACAGAAAATCCAGAGTCACTTCACTGACTCAAAAGACCCCAGGTGCTTGTGGCCAGGCATCCAGTCCATCACAGACTACACGTCCCCTCCACCACCCTGCAACACTGACTTCCTCTATACACTTAACACCTACGGCAGCTGGTTTGAACAAAAGAACAACGCAACAACAATGAAAGCCCCTCGAGTCTGAATGATGAAGTACTCTATCTCGACCCAGCTAACATTCAGGGTCAACCCATGGAAAGCTGCAGGTTCTGACAACATATCAGTGTGTGAACTCAGAGAACATGAACTCAGGGAAGCAACTGAGGAACATCCTCACAGACATCTATAACACCTCCCTGAACCAAGCCATCATACCCCCATGCTTCAAGACCATTACTATCATACCGCTGACAAAGAAGTCACCAGCGTCAACACTCAATGTATCGTCAGTATCTCATTCACTCCCATCGTGATGAACTGCTTTGAAAGGCTGGACAAATGCCACATAACATCCAGACTCCCTTCAACCTACTTCAGTTTGCATACCGCTCCAAAATGACGCCATATCAGCAGAGCCTGACCCTGGAGAATTCTGGAGAATTGTAACAGTTATGCGCAGGTGCTCTTCATTGTCTTCCCATTGCTCTGCCCTCAATATATATACAAAATAGATTTAATGCAATTACAGAGAATATACAATATAAAAAACAAAAAGAGAGTCTGTTAATTGCGGTTTGTGTTTACTCTTACAGCAAAAACTCTTTCTATGATTTGTAAGTTTGTACACTGGCTTTAATTCACTCAGCTATGCCCTGTGTTCACAGAGAATCGGTTGTTGCTACTGATTCGGTTCACTCCAGTCATTTCAGTTTGATAAATACTTCCAGTTTCTTAGACCAAATTGTAGGAATTAGGAGAAAAAACTTAAAATCTTCCCATTTCATTACCTGAAATATGTTTACTTTCTGAACTCTTTGCCACTGCACTGTTGTTCATAAGTTGTCTTTGCTCCTTTAAGGAGGCTCTTTATAGTCTCCTGCTCCGCCTTCAATACATTCATCCCCCAGCACTTGAGAAGAAAACTTGGCCATTAGGCATCAACAATCAAATGTACAGCTGAATATTGGACTTCCTCACAGACAGACTCCAGACGGTACATGCTGGGAAAAACACAGCAGCTGGTGGCCTGGTGGTTAGATCTGCCCTTGCAATCAGAAGGTTGTGAGTTCTAATCCAAGGACTGTCAGTGGCACCACTGAGGTACGCTTGAGCAAGCTCCCTGGGTGCTGCGTTCCTGGCTGCCCACTGCTTCACTTGGTGAATGGGTTAAATGAACACTGCTGTGGTGTGTTCACATATGACAAATGGACACTTTACACTTACAGTGTAAGACCGCCAGACAGGCCATCAGACTACTCAACTCCCTCTAACAACACACAACATGCTGCACAACATGCACAAACCGTCTAAACACATATATTCAGAACTCGTACCTCCTGAAATGCTGCCATTTTTATGCAATAATTCAATGCTTTTCAGCAGTTTATCACTATTCACTGGTGTCAAGTTTACATTTCTTGTTACACTGTACAATAATGAAACCACAATGAAGACAACATGCAATGTTGTCTCTAGGCTATTTTTGTGTCTGTGCTGTCTGTTGTGTATACCTGATTTTGTCCTGTATATTATTTGTCTGCCTGTGCTGTCTATGTCTACCTGTTGCTGTCCTATGTGCAATTTCTTTTAGCTGTGCACTCCTTGTTGTACAGTCGGAATGACGATAAAGTTCACTTCGACTTTGGCTTCTTAACAACCACTGACCAGAAAGGATGTGGTATGGTTGGTAATGTTACATTTTAAGCAAGCACTTTGTTACACAGCAGCCTTTTCCCCAGGACCAACTTTAACTCTGAGCAAAGTGTTCCTCCCAGCTTAAATGAGTGATGTCGGGTTCATCAACAACTGTTCTTTTAAACCGACTCTTTTCAACAAATCAGCCTGAACTCATTTTGAACGAATTCAAAAGTCTGAAGTATCTTTGCCATGTTTACATCTGTCTCATAGACTGAGTAGTTCTCATCAAAATCAAATAATATTTTACATTTGAATCTCATAATAGCATAAAGAAACACATAGAATGAAATACTATTAATTTTAATTTGTGTTTATTCTCCCAGTAAAGTGTAACCTGTGTGTGCTTGTGCTGCTTGCATGTGGTCGCCAGGGGCTCAGGGAGTCAGACTCGCTAAACCGAAAGAATCGAAAACCGGTTAATGAGCTGAGAGGGGGAGCTGAGTTTGGTGAGGGTAAAATATATTTAGTCCAATTACAGAGAATATAACATATAATACACAAAGAGAGGGTCTGTTATTGGCGGTTTGTGTTTACTTTTGCAGCAAAAACTCTTTCTATGAGGTGTAAGTTTGTACATTGGCTTTGATTCAACCAGTTATGTTGCCAGAGAATCAGTTCATGCTACTAATTTGGTTCACTCCATTCATTTCAGTTAAATTTCAGTAAAAGGTAAATTCTTCCAGTTTCTTGCACCAAATTGTAGAAATTAGGGGAAATAGTCAAAATCTTCTTTCATTAGCTGAAATATGGTTACTTTCTGAACTATTTGCCACTGCACTGTTGTTCATAAGTTGTCTTTACTTCTCTAGACTCTTCATTAATCACACAAACTGGCGACACCTGAGAGCAGGCTGGAGTCAGGCCTCAGTGCAGGGGGTGACAGAGGGTGTGACACAGTGCTGCGAAGGTCCTCCTGAATATTTGGAGCCTTTGTGCGAACCGCTCTGGTCATCTGATTGAGGCTTTTGTACCTCCACGTTTTGTTCTCACTCACGTGAGTCCTGCTGCTGTCTGCCTCAGTGAAAACACTGTGACTGTGGCTTAATCCTGAGCCTTTTTTCAAGCAGACAGACAAAAACCTCACCTTATTAGATGTTAAAGTTAGTTTTGTATTCAAATTCACCCTTTCCACCTTCAGTGGCATCTGTCAATCTGTCTATCTATCTATCTATCTATATATACATATAATGTGTACAAGGTGTATATACATACATATACACATTATATATATATATATATATATATATATATATATACACGTATTATTTAATTATTCTTTTCCCTCCTGCAGCCACAGCCACTCACAGGTGCGTAATGTGAGCGTTTCGCAGCTTGTTTATATAAATCTCAGTCCAGCACTGATTGAGGCTTGTTGTCAGAGTGCTGCTGTTGTCAGTGAGCAACTTTGCCGTGTGTCTAAGCCTCAGTATAACGGGTAAATATAATATTACAATACATAAATATATGTGTTTTGCAGTAAAAGTGCAGGTCGAGGTGTAACCCATTAGTGCTCCTCTGGTCGTTTGTGATGGTTTTTGGCAGTGGTGCGCTACTGCGCATGCTCAGGGTGGTCCAGTCTCTCACATGACTGGGTATTTTTTCCTGGAGAGGTGAAGGGAGCTAGTCTCTGGCCATGAGAGCAAAACAAACCGGAGCAGAGCATTTATCTCCTCTGGACTGAGCTTATTAACAAGAACACAGAGATAAGCACTCAGGATCATCCAGAAGAGGAGGTTCCGAAGTGGTCTCAGTGCTGCAGGGGTCTTTAAACTTAGCTGTGAGGTTCATCCAGGGCCCGTCACTCTCTGACCACTCTCCTCGAAACATGATCCCCCACCGCCCCAGACAACCTCTGGCCGCTGCAGCCGTCCTGCTGGTGCTGGGTAAGTCACAGTTGGATTAAAGGTACACTGTAGGGACAAAAGTATTGGGACTCCTGACCGTTACACCAGCAGGGACTGTAATGACATTACGTTCAAAAACACTACGTGGACAAAAGTATTGGGACACCTGACCATCACACTTTATTGGCATTGCATTCAAATACACTACATGGACAAAAGTATTGGGACACCTGACCGTTCCTCCAACAGGGACTTTAATGACACTGCATTCAAATACACTACATGGACAAAAGTGTTGGGACGCCTGACCATCACACCAGCAGGGACTTTAATGACACTGTGTTCAAATATATATACTTTTAATATGGAGCTGCAGCTGTAACAGCTTCCACTCTTCTTGGAAAGCTTTCCACAAGATTTTGGAATGTTTCTGTGGGAATTTGTGCCCATTTGCTCTGTAGAGTTCTTCCTCACCAGACTCATCCATCCATGTCTTTATGGAGCTTGCTTTGTGCACTGGGGCACAGTCAGGCTGAAGCATTAAGATTGCCCTTCACTGGAAGTAAGGGGCCTAGACCAAACGCTGAAAAACAGGTCCCAATAATTGTGTCAGCGTAGTGTAACAGGACTTTTAGTTGCTGCTGAATTTTCTGTGATTATTTAGGAATCACTGCTGTTATATAAGAGTTGGACCGTTTACACAGACTGGCTGCAGAACAGTGTAAGCTTCCCTGCTTAAGAGTCATGTTGTTTTTCAGATGCTTTTGCCAGGTGTAATATTGCGAGATTTGAGTCTCTCATGTGATGATGAACATTGCCAAGTTGCCAAAAAGTCCTTTCGGTGTTTTACTGCCTTTCCTTGGTCATTTATTGCATTAAAACACTATTATGGTCAAAACATGTTCAGTAACATTGTATTTTGATAGTAGATGTTTCGTACATTTCGGCTTTGTCCCCAACTAGCATTCAAGATATCATAAGTATCCTTTATATGGAGCTGAACTTTAAGTTAAAGGTAATTAATTCTCTTAAATCTAACGTATATCGAAGTGCACCACGTTTTCTTAACAAAATCAGCACTTTTCAAGTCAAGTCAAGTCAAATAGGTATTTATTGTCATCTCAACCAACTGCACAGTACAATGTGAAACAAAACCACGTTCCTCCGGGATCATGGTGCAAAGAACCAAAACATAAACAATGCAAGACTACACAAGTGCAGACGGGACAGGACAGGACTACACGGAGTGCAAGACTTAACAAAACACAATATCAGCAAACAGTATCATAGGACAGGGCAACATACACAAGAAGTAACACCATTAGTGTGAGTGAATACAGAATGATGACAGATACTCTATTCTAGCAGCAGAGTAAGTCCATTATGCATCCATTATGCATCACATGACTAAGAGAAAATGATGTTGTCAGTACTAATATTTATATCATTACAGCTTTAACGGTATGTCCGAGTTTGTCCAGTGATGTCGCGGCCACCACGTCTCCTCCGCCTCCACCATCACCTCCCAGCAACCCCGAGCGAGGAGACTACAACGTTACCAACAACGGCACTGCCTGTCTGATGGCACGAATGGGACTGCAGCTCAACATGACTTACCTCTCTCGCTCCCAGGGCAAGGTATTACCCCTCTTTCCTACACTCACGACATCAAGGGTACCTTGGAGGGTTATTAAAAAGCACAATTTGTACAAATTGCTTTTTGTTTGAGCTTAACTTTATGAAAAATGTGTCCAGTTGTCCACTGTATGAACCTCAGGGATGTCAGTATGTAGCGTATGTAGGTAGTAGGCCTAATTATGTAATTATGTGAACACAATATCAGTGTGTTTTGCTACTATAGCACCCTTGGAGGACTGTTAAAGTACATCTTGAATTTTGTGACCACCTGACCAGGTACCAAGAGCCTGTAGTGCTGGGAAAAATTGGCTGGCTGACAGATAACAGGACATAAGACAAGACAGAGAGTCATATGGATGGGCTGGACTTGTTTTTCTGGTTTTAGTTTGTTTTCACTTCTAAAGATAGATTGACCTGGCAAGCTGAAATGTGGCCAGCGGTGAAACAAGAGTCGAGCAATGATACTTTAATGCTCACCTTATTGAGTTTGTGTACTGTGTGTCCAGTGAGGAAACCGTTTCCAATCTGTTTGTTTAGGTAGTTCAGGAGATCGTCAACCTGCATCCAAACCAGACCAAGCATTCTGGATCCTGTGAGGCCGACAGTGCAACTCTCAAGCTCACAGAAAACAACACTGATCTGACTTTCGTCTTCTCTTTGGTCGGTTCCACTATATCACAGTCACTTCCTGCTATCTTTATCGTATTACTGCCTAAACTGATATAATCTGTCTATTTTTTAACTGGCAGTAAAAGTAGTTTTCTTTCCTCAACACCTGAACATTATGTTCAGTGCAAATGATATGATTTTAGATCTTTTCATACGGGGCCCACTACAATCATAAATCATACATTTTATGCCATGTGGGACTGTAAAGACATATATATTTTAAATACTTGAGCCTCGTGCCCTGACTAGAACATGATAACCATCATCAGACTTCGTCTTTATATCTACAGTACAGGCCAAAAGTTTGGACACACCTTCTCATTCAATGTTTTTTCTTTGTTTTTATTATTTTATTCATTGTAGATTAATATTGA
>JBBPCZ010167386.1:0-16893 GCA_037974445.1 Brycinus macrolepidotus
TAAAAGTGCTGTGTCTTCATTTTTTAGTAATTTTTTCGATTTTTCGCAGCGACCTGGAACGGATTACACGATTTCCCGTAGAAGTTTACGGGAAATTGTGTTTCGCACAACAAACTCCCCACATAACGAACGCGCCGCTAGAACAGATTGCATTCGTTATGCGGGGTACCACTGTATATATTTCTGCTTTATCATACTCCTAAAAAATTATTAATTCATGTCACTAATATTACTCTTTAAATACTGATTTATATCTGTAATAATACAATAATTTGGGCTTTAGGAAACTTCAGAATTCAGCATAGTAAAATGTTTTAAAACTCTAATCAAGACAGCATTGTAATTATATATTAGCCCTAATCAAGACCTATATTAGATGCAAACATATTTGCACATATCGATATTTGTAGGTTTACCTATCTAAATTAATTCCTTGACAGGTTATAATCATGCTTCAATATGTTTGGAATGAAAAAGTCCAAAATGTTATTGCTTTCACATTTTGGGAAATTGTAAAATTCTGCCAAGAAGAATGCAACCTCCAAAGGGTTCAGTCTGCTTCAGTTTATTCAATACAGGTCAGTCTGGCCTGTGACATTTATTTGAACTTTCTGTCTTTGCAAGCATTTGACACAATTTTTCTTTTTCATTTTTTAGTTTGATGTACTCAGTGGGGGGGAATTAAACGTTTTTAATAGGAGTGCTGCAATCCACTGACATACTGGATATGAGGAAATGTTTCTCTCCAGAGAGGAGAGTGAGAATCAGTCTTAATATGAAAATGAAAATGTCACATCAATCAAAAGATCCAGTGAAAGGTGCGCATGAGAACTACTTAAATGTGCAAAGTCACACTTTTCACCTAGAGAATAATATCTCCAAGGTAAGATATTGAAAATATATTCTATTGGTGTGGAATTTTCATGTGGTATTGAAGAGTTGAATTTCTGGTTAAATTACATCTACCTCATTACTTGAATCATGTTTGTCTTGCAAGCCAGGTTTTTATTACATGTCTTTATTGGGTTATGTAATGCAAGATGCATTTATGGGGTCTAAAATGTAATCAGAAGCACTCATGTTGATATTAACATGAGTCAGTTGCGTTAACCGAATTTGCACATCCTCTCATGAATCCACCTGTGAGCAACAGATGATTAACTCTTATTTATACAAGAGTGAAATCATAAGCACACGCTTGTTAAATCCGAGAACCTCAGTTTACCCCAGAGAGAAAACAACATGGTTTTCACCTTTTGACACGTCAGAGAGGTGCTAACAGAATTCAGTGCCAAATCCTCTAGCAGCTCAAGACTCCACAGCTCTGCTCTCCACGACTCCGCACAGTAACGCCTTCTGTTTGCTCTCGCTCCAGACATAAAAGCCAATTCCTATCACTGGTTTAAATAATCACAAAATAGAACTTTTTCATCACGCCTCACAAAAAAAGCCTTCAGAAAAATGTATAGAAGACACTGGAGACCATTTTAGGAGGGTGCCAATCACCATCACAAACTGGGCGGCGCGTGTTTAATGTCCCATCACTGCGGCCCATGCTGTCCGGCAGACGTGAGAGAGAGAGAGGGGACGCATTGGAGTGTGAGCAGGCATACATGCATTATGAATCATTCCCTCTGCAACACGCCCCCCCCCCTTTCCAGACTCTCCCAACTCCAGTAAGGCCAAATGTCTCTGTGAGCAGGACCAGCTCAGCTGATGCGGAGCCTGGCCTGGACCACTGTCTGCACATTTGTCATGTAGAAGGGGAGAAAAAGAAGGGATTAAATATTTATACTACAGAAAGTAAAGCCTGAGCAGTCATTCTGGAGAATAAAGAAAAAACGTTTTGTATATATATATATATATATATATATATATATATACATACATACATACACACACACACACACACACACACACACACACACTTGTGTGTGTGTGTAATTCAAATAGCATGTAAAAAACACAGAAGCAGAAAAATTTATATAAGTTATCAGTTCTAATGTGTTTCTCTGAATACAGAGTATTATTTCTTATGATTGAGTATTACCTGCCATAAAGACACATAGCTACAAGTCTACATTAAAGGTTTAAATGTGATTGCCCATTTTAAATCCTTGTCCTTGGTCAACAGCTCAACATCTGCCCAACTGCATGCCTCTCATGTGCTGAAAACCACCCACCACCTTTTATCTGTGACGATATCTGCAAAAGAAATATTTACATTGCAAATTCGCTCGACAGTCCATTTTCCTCTTCAACATCCTAAACTAAGTGATTTCTGCAACAAATTCTTACAACAGTGGTCATCAGTCTTGCATAATCTCTATATACTGCAATCCAATCATCCTCTATCAGGTTTTAATAGTTGATAACTACATTCCTAACAACAACCTTACTCTTAAATATTGCCCTGATATTCAAATGTCAGATAATGGCAGTCTTTTGTCCAATGATTCTTGGACCGTGTTAATTTATATTGCCTTTTCAGCACCTTTAAAATTAAGCAGTTACATGTTAAGGTTTCATGGCTGCAAGAGGCAAACATAGCCCTAAAGTTAGTTACGCGTTCTGAAAGGTGTTATGCATATTCTTGACACCACGTAAAACCTGCCAATTACTCACGTCTATTCCTGAATAGTTTTCTCAAATGAAGGTGCGCATCCAGAGTGCACCTGCACTCATTTTTGCACTGTTTTCACTTTTTCCTAAAATATGGTGATGATTTAATTCTGGACAATTCTGTAATATTAATATACACCACCAGTTAAATGTTATTCATGCACTTAAAGACATACTGGTCTACAGGCTACTTCTTGGATAATGAAAACCTTGCTAAACAAATA
The DNA here is from genome assembly GCA_037974445.1 of Brycinus macrolepidotus. Taxonomy (NCBI): domain Eukaryota; kingdom Metazoa; phylum Chordata; class Actinopteri; order Characiformes; family Alestidae; genus Brycinus; species Brycinus macrolepidotus. Next base: position 2,847 of record JBBPCZ010167386.1, read on the forward strand.
CAAATACTGAAGGTCATTCCCATGAATGAAATTATTTCTAAAAAAAAAAAAAAAAGACTAATTTAAATGACTTTTTTACATTAATTTTAATTTAAATTAATTTTTAGCAGGAAGGAATATGTAAAACCTCACGCGTGCCGGAAAAGCTTTCTAAGTGGCTCCTCGTGAAATTGTTTGAGAGAAAGCGGAGAATGGATAGAACTGACATTGAGGCAAAAACAGACTACTTCTAAAATAAGATTTTAATATAAGATCACTTTAAATGTTTAATATCCTCACTTGGATTCTAAAAGGAGTGAGATGGTAGAGTAAAAAAAACACGAACAACCCCTTTTGGAATCAGCAAAAAAAAAAAAAAAAAGACATTTTGTGACTTGATATTATACCTATTTTCAGTAGATGTGAACCTGTAAATGCTAAATATGCAGGGGCAAAATGATATAAAAAAAACATGCAGCTTTGTATAAAGAAAGTCAGCGTTTATGCAGTGACTTTATGTGTAAAAAAGACACTTTATTCACTGAATGCTCACATACCTAAAAAAAGTCAAAAAAAAAAAAAAAAAACACACCACACAAATGTTGATCTTTAGATATGCCACGACAATATTTTCTTTCTTGGATAAGGGCTGAGTCATGGTGTCATTATAGACACCCGTACACTCCAGAGCGAATGCGTGCCCGCCTGTCTGTGTGTCTCTCTGTCATAGCTTTGAGATTGGCAGTGAAAGCAGAGCGAGTGCCATGTTGCCTGATCTAATGAAGTCAGCTGGCAGTACCCAGAAGTCTGAAATATGACACCCACTCTTAGTCTGTCATTGCGGCCAGCTGTGTGACAGTGAGAATTTGAATAGAACTGATTTGAAGCCCCGAACACAAAAACCCCCCACACACACAGTCTAAAACATGGTCAGTGTGAAAGGTTTGGTCACCAGTATACACTGTAAGAAAAAAAATGTAGGTAAGTGATAGTCTGTACAATTTAATACGATCTAATAAAGTTTAGATTTAAATCTGTTTTAGGTTTAAATCTGTTTTACGCACTCATATAACGTTTCTTTTTATATTACTATCAGTAAATCAGACACTATCAAATAGCGGTAAATTATTAGCGAGATACCAATAAATACGCAGGACTTTTAATATTTGGACTCATCAGGTATAAAGACAGATTAATGTGTCTACACATTTGTCACTGAGCAAGAAGCAGTGGATGTCTCTTATTTTCCTCTCTCTCCATGAACAAAGAAATATTTACTGAGGAATTACATGCATTTGCATTTTCTAACTGGTGCCATAGCATGCTAAGAATGAAGCGTGCTGGTTAATCAGTATGAGACTGCTCTCAGAGCGAGCATCTATAATTAAATCACATTCACGAAACAAGACTTAGAGGGATTTCTAATTCTTTTTCCCATCTTTATATTTGCGTAATCTGCCTTTATATCAGAGTAGGCAAAGACATAAGAAATGCGAATACGAGACTCAGTAGGAGCTGCTATAACCCTGTCTGACGGCCAGCTGGTTGAAGCAGTTTCCAGACATTTAACAGGATTTTCTAATGAGAGCCTGGAGGGTCACCTGAAGCTCCTTCAGCCCAGAAGCAAATGGACTATTGCGGCTTCTAAATCAACCCTGCAGTTCTAATGTTTACCTGCAGGGGGCAATTTAGCTACATCTAAGCCCTGAAAGTGAAAGCGAGGGAGTCAAGACAGTCAAGACAATAATGAAAAAACTTAAACCTGTCTTGATTTTTCATTTCTCCCTGGCTTACCCCCCCTCCCCAACCCCCCGCCATCCCCTCACAACCCCTGTGACCATTGCACTGTGCCAGTCTTTATTGCTCTGTCTTAATTAGGACATCCATTAGGTGGCTTAAGCTGGACACAAAGTTATAAATCCTCTTGTTAATTTGGAGACGAAAAACCCGTTCTGCTCATTATGATTAAATTAGCAGAAATCTGCTGGGTGGTCAGACCTACGTGATACGGATGTGATCCTCCACCCTGGACAATAGACCCGAGCTTCTCTTTAACCTTTATTAACATGCTGGTCCTCCTCTCCTCGCCTTAATTGTGTTTCTGTTTATGCAGGGATTTGTAAGCCTGTTGTTCGAAGTCTAGCGTAAATACTGTAATTTATTCATGCTTATGCCTCGTAGTGCATAATAACATCCTACACATCTGTACACATTTATTTTCGTTCGACAAAGCCTCCAACGGAACAGTGCTGGGCTGTGGCGTATCTCACAAAATCTACATATTAGTTCAGTTTTTGGCCCATCCTTTTAAAGACAAACAATCGGATTCCTGTGAAAAGTCCCTCAGAGTACAAATGACTGTATCACATTATGCCTCGGAAGACTTCTAAAGGTTTTTACAACAAGAGAAATACGTGTGTGTGTGTGTGTTTAAAAGAAGCATACTTGGTTTAGAAAGTTTAAAATACTTAAAAGAACTAACACCACAAACTTAAACTGTTCTGTCCTCAGGATGCTTTTTCAAATATCTGGATTTCTTTCCAAGAACAAAAAAAAACTTTTAGTCTTTAAAGAAATCTCTCATTCATTACAGTGAGCCGCGGCTTTAAATAAATGATTAGTTTTGTTCAGTTTTAAGCTCTTTAATCTTAATTTTCAATACTGTCTTAGATCACTCGTTTTAAGGCTGCTTTTGTTGCCTACAGAAGCAGAAGACTAAAAAAAAAAATCCATTTCCACAGACGGCGAGTTAAACCAATGGCTCATGGATCAGTGTCAGCCAATCAGAGCGCTGGATTGTGTTGATAAGGCATTCCTCAAAGTGCTAGTGGCCTTGATGAAAAGCCTGGTGCGTAACTCCCATCACTCTTCATGCTGAATGCTAGCCAAGCCTAGCTAGCTATATTAGCTGGCCAGAACAAATGCACGCCCACACATTCAGCCCACTTAAACTCACGCCCACACACCCTAGGGCTGCACGAGGAGGCATATTATGATAATTTAATTTAATTTAATTTAATTTAATTTTAATTTAATTTATTAACCCTTATAGTCACATGTAAACACACAGAGTGAACAGTGTGAAATTCTTTCTCTGCATTTAACCCATTCACCAAGTGAGGCAATGGGCTGCCGCCAATGAGGGGCACCCGGGGAGCTGTGTGTGGGGACGGTACCTTGCTCAAGGGTACCTCAGTGGTGACACTAGCAGTTGGGATTCGAACCCCCAACCTTCTGATTGCAGGGCTAATGCAACCCAATAATGGCATAGTGGACGATAAAAAATGTGTACATTAATCAGACTGTGCAGAGAGCATTTATCAGGAACACCTGTGGTTGGAATGAACTTTTGATGATTTGCTAGATTGCTCGCATGGATATTGTACTTGATGTAGATATAAATCAGCTCCAAAAGTACAGAGTCAATCACATTCTTACACATTTTCATGTCCCAAAAAAAGCTAAATCACTTGCCTCCTCCATCTAATCAGACTCTAAAATACAAAGCTTGAAAATGTTGCAACCCTAGTCTGAACACACTTTCTAAAAGGAAAACTTGATCATTACATCCCAGTCGTTTGCTACAGTAAGTTCTAATATTTATGCAGGCTCTTGTCCGAAATAATGCTTAAAAATGTACTGTCTGATCTGCGATGACAGAGGGCTGTAGGGAGCGAGTGATTACAGGGGCTGCCAGGCGTAGAACGGGGGAACATTCGAATCAAGCGCTGTGCAGCAAAGGCATTTCCATTTACTTTGTAGATCTGCTCTCAAACAAAACTAGGAGGGCTTTGTTTAAATGATATTTGTGTCATGCACCCTCATTAAATCACACCAGAAGAGCTCTTCTCAAGCTCAGGGTGCTGTCTAAACCACATTCTTCATTCTGGGATTTTTAGTGGCAAGTCAACAAAGCTACTCTTTCAGTCAGCTGCAGCCAGAGACTAGAATGATTTACAGAAAACCCCAAAACTGGACACTCTCACCTCAAAGGCGGCTTTTCAAGCTCGGATCATGGATCCTTTTAAAGATGTATGCTGCTGTCACTTAGATTAACCGCTCATTATCTATGGCTGCGCCACTGTTTATGAAATCACTTTTTGTGTGTGTTTTTACGTTTTTTTTTTGTAAATGTTGTAATGTGTTTAATGGTTTTTATTTTGTATTGTCTAATTTATGTTATTTTAAATTTTTTCTTTGTTACTGCCCCCTTTCTTCCCTCAAAAGGCGTTGCCTTTTGCCAAGCCACAGTTGTAAATAAGAAATTTGTTCATAATCTGTTTTTGCCTGGTTAAATAAAGGTAAATAATAATAATAATAATAATAATAATAATAATAATAATACTCCCGCTGGTCACATTCTTTACCTAAGGTCAGAGCCAAGTGCAGCTACATGAGTGTCAGTCTGGTTTGAAAAGTGCTGGGGCCCATTCACAGTTTTTGTGTGTTGGGGGTGGCTGGGGCAATGTTATTTGTCGACAGGGGTAGGGATACGATTTCCTTACTATTAACCTTACCATTTATAATTGTTTGACTTGCGAAATTTACCGGCTTTTCAAATAATGGTGGGGAAAATAGGCCACAACAAAAAGGGGTACGTTCATGTCCCCAGAATCTCCAGCGTAAAAGAGATTAAGATGGCCAGCCACACCGTCACAGTCTTGTGATCAGTAAAGGACTTTAGGCTGCAGCATCACTTACATGGTCTAACATTTTAACAAGTCAGTCTGATGGCATTTTTACTTATCTAATATAGCTGTGTGTGAACATGTTTCCAGGACCAGCTGATGGTGTTTTTCTTAGTTATATTTTAAGCTAATTAATCCGTTTAGATGTAATTAGTTAATCTTTGTAACACTGTAACAGGAAGAGCTACAGAATGCTTAACCATCTTTAGAAGTAGCTACTAAATACTTCTAATGAACAGAACTAATATGGCCTACAATATTCTAGTAACTAGTGTTAGTCACATGACTTGGTGAGCTTTAGTGATACCTGTGAGAATAACGTTACGTAATTCTGACGAATCATATACAGTGTAAACTGCACGGCCTCAGGGAGCAGCTGCGGTTCGGTCTTTAGCTATGTGCTCACACTGGTGAACTGAGGCCCTTTAACTAGCTAACTTGTTAACTATTCTGGGTTGGATCCCGCTTTGAAAATATAAACAAAAATATTGGCAGTGGATGCATCTGTTGACAGTTTTTTTTTTTTTTTAATTGTTGGAATTATTCATAATGTTGATTTGTTTGTCAAACGTTTTTCGAGGGGAGTTATTTTGTGCTCTAGACTCAGAGGAGTACTTGATTCTCCCCTGATTCTCTGGGTGCTACTTTGGAAAGATTAACAAACATCTCAGAGTCAATATGCCGACTTCCGCTGCTGAAGAATGCGCTGCAAGCAAAGTCCGCTGAAGACTGAGCTCAGAGAAGACACTCTCTTAAACTTTTCCTGGATTACTGCTGGTCAGACACTACTGAGATAGAAGCAGTAAAAAAAAAGGAACCAAGTAGTAACTGAGGTAGCGAGGTAGCATTGCTTTACATTTGCAAACTACAATACCAGCAGTGCAGGCATTAGCAACTAAAAGGAGCTTCATTTCATGCCTAAAGGGCTTAATTTTATCAAAAGTTTGTCTCAGCTCAGAAAGGTTACCTGAAACATACTAAGTAAAGTCATACTCTGTTAGCCGTAGATGGCCTATCTGTCAATATTCTTGTTCATGAAGGCCTTCTCTTGTTAATTATCCCCTTAAAGACTCTCGTTCCTTTCTCTCCGGGTCGACCTGAGGAGGACGGGTTCCCCTTTTGAGTCTTGGTTCCTCCCGAGGTTTCTTCCTCCAGCTGAGGGAGTTTTTCCTCGACTCTGTCGCCTTTGGCTGCTCACTAGGGGCTCGGACCTGGACCCTGTAAAGCTGCTTTGTGACAACTTGGTTGTAAAAAGTGCTATATAAATAAAATTGAATTAAATTGAATTGAATTGTCTATGTCTATGAGGTTCAAGATGACCTCATAGACACCAGTTTTCCTCTCTCAGTATGTCTCGCTATCTCATTCTCTATGATCTCCTGCTCAAAACGGTGTGGTTTATGGTTACTTGCAATGCATTCTGCTATGAAAGAAATGTTAAACAGGACCATTCCTCATTAGATCTGGGAGGGAGGGAAGGAGGGAGGGACGGAGAGAGAGAAAGGCAATCACAAATCCACTACTACATGGGCCACTTTATGCAAGGACAAATCTCTTCTCTCTTCTGTGTTTACAGAGTTCAGTTGGTCCAGCAGGGCTCTCCAGCTGAAGGGCAAGTGCATTACCCCAAATTACCTCCGGACAAAGGACAGAAGCTTTAACTAATATCCCCTCTATCAAACGTAAACTCCTCCTGCTGCTCTTGGCTGGCACTAACTAGATCATCTGGGACAACATGGATGAGGAGAATGCCTCTTTTTGGAATACATTTTCGAAAATTTTACTCAGGAGAATGACCAGCAGCCGAACCAACTCTGACTCATTCAGAGCTACTAGGCTCCTTTTTTCATGCAGGCTATGAGTTAAAATTGATGAGGCACGTAGGTGCAGGCATTACAGAATAAATATTTGAGGAAGGAGATGGGCTTACGGGCGATTGAAGAAGCAGATTTTTTTTCCCCCCTCCTTCACCGCCTTTGTTTCTCTTGAAATATCGCTGCAGGAGGCGATCAGATTTCATGCACAAATGAGTGTGAATGGGGAGTACACCAGGGGTGCTAATTTAAGCTCAGGCTCAGTCCTAATCACTTAAACTAGCATTTATCTTATTAACATAATGACATAATAGGCTGCAGTTACAGCTACACAGGCATAAAAAGTCTAGATAAGGGCCATGTTGAACGGTGCTGGCCAAAAGGTTGAAAACAGGTTGACCTAATATTAAAAATTTCAACAAATAATAGGCAGTAAGGTGGTCATAAAGGAATAATAGAGCGAAACATCAAATGTACACTGACCCCAGATGTAGTTTATCAACAAAGACACTTTAGGTGCCTAAATATTGCGCCTTTAGGTTAGAACTGGAGCTGCAAAGTTATTTCCCATTGCCATTATAAGCTAAATAGAGTAGCGGTGACTGAGTTAATACAAAGCAATCAAATGTTTGCAGATACCCCCATAAAATCAAAACTCGAATTAAAGCCAAAACAAATTGTTGTTTTGATTGTTTATAATTTAGCTATCACATTATCTTCCCTATGTTTGACAGTCATTATGACAATTCAGGCATTTTTTTATATTCTAATGGGCATTTTTGCATTTCAGCAGATTGACTTAATTTCAATTAAAAAAATAAACGTTAAAATTCACTGCTCGCTTCCACGCCTAGTTATTTGTTAACTGTGCAAACTGCACCGTTTCATGGACGACCTGCTTCTGGTGTACAAGCTAGCTGGAAATATTTGTTTTTTATACTTTGTTTTCAACTTATTTTAACATTCACATCTTTTTTTCAGAACAAATTCACCTGGCAGGTGACCTGCTGACAGTCATGTTTAAAGATTTTTATACCTTTCTCCAGGTTACTGTGAGGAAAGAAGGAGGCTATTTATATAGAGCAAGTGTGATGCAAGTCTCCGATCTCGCCGACCTGTCGATCCCCTCCCTTTTGCTGAATGCTAGCAAAGACAGTGCCTGACAGAAGACATCTGCTCTCTGCGCTTTTAATTGTCTTGCAGCTGAACACATAGTGCACATTCATCACCTCCTCCCTGGCAAAGCAATGAGAGCAGCCCCTCACACCCCCTCCATCTTCTAATCATCTCTCCCTTTCTCTCTGCTTTCCCCAGGCTCCAGTGGTCGCTGCAGCAGCGGGGTTATGCTCAGCCGTTAGCCTCCGACCTTGCTTTAAGAGATAGCATGTAACGGGATAGTAAGAGAGCCTAGCAGAGCTAGGAAGGTAGGCCAGTCTCCACCCTGGGTTTAAGGTAGTGCAGTATGAATGATACTACATTGCAGTTATAGTGCCTTTTATTACAGCTTGTCTTACAATATAATACAACACAATGTGACTGCTCAGGATGCTCACAGCACACAAACATCCTGTAATTGATCAGTAGGCTTATCTGTATACAGCAATGTGTCATATGATGTGTACTGTGAAGGCTAATATCACAACCGTGATGATCAAACAATATCATGTGCACCATCCTGGTCGTATGAGGAATAAGAGCTTGACTTATTTACAACATACAACATGTGTAGTATTTCACTCCTTCCACTAACATTCGCTATGGTGTGCATTTGCACCTCTTATCAAAAGCACACTGATCGTTTGGTAAAATATTACAGACAGCATGATCCACATTTCACAGAAACAAAGTTCTATAGATTTTGCACTTATATCTATGCTTTCAGAAATCGTTGTGGGGTTGAATGAGATTCATAGAGAAGATCCATCTGTTCAGCAAAGTGAAATAGGGTTTATTGAGTAGATACGCTTCAGTATGATTATCAGTTTGTTTAACACCAAAACATTCTTTTAAAAAACTTGCCCAGCACAGCAAATTAGTTCTGGAATCACTGTTGCATAGGGAGTCAGTTTGTAATCTCAGTCCTTTGCTTGAAAAGAATAAATAGCCAGGGCCTTCGCCACTTTACTCTGTCTTTCTTAATAAAAGAGCAGGGCTGAAGCTGCATTATGAACAGATACTGTTCAGACAAGTGGCGAGAGAAACCTAATTCTAATTGGCAGGAATTATTATCGTCTCACAAGCACAGCGACTGTTTATTAAAGGTACATTTTTTCCAAACTGGATAAGGGGAAAACTCAAGGTTCCACCAGTTCACACACTGCTCAAAAAGGCCTCCCTAAACTTGGCACCAAAACCACTCACTTGGAACATGTAGATATGCTTGCGTGTGCGTAAACACAATTACACAAAAAAGTAAGCACACAGAAGGAAGAGTTTTTCCTTTGTTGTTGTTATTGCCCAGCTCTACTTTTATCAGTATTGACAATTTCCATACTTCTAGGGTATGTGTATTTTAGGAACATGCCTCAGTTTTTGAGGGGGTCAACATAACAGCATGTATGCCTAATAAATAGCTTCCCCCCCAAAAAAAAAACAAAAAAAAACTGCAACCTTCTTCTTCTCCTTTGGCCTGCTCCTGATTAGGGGTCTCCACAGCGGATCAACCGTCTCCATTTTCTTCTGTCCTCTGCATCTTCCTCCCTCACACCAACTGCCTGCATGTCCTCCCTCACAACATCCATAAACTTCCTACTAGACCTTCCTCTTCTCCTCTTCCCTCCATCCTCAGCATCCTTCTCCCAACACACTCAGAGTCTCTCCTCAGCATCCTCCTCCCAACACACTCAGAGTCTCTCCTCAGCATCCTTCTCCCAACACACTCAGAGTCTCTCCTCAACATCCTTCACCCAACACACTCAGAGTCTCTCCTCAACACACGTCCAAACCAACACAATCTCATCTCTTTTCCTCCAAAAGATCCAACTCGAGCTGTCCATCCTTGCCACTCCCAATGCAAATCTTAACATTTTCAACTTTGCGACTTCGAGCTCTGCTTCCTGTCAACAAAAACTGCAACTAAATAATGATAAATTAAAGCCGCTCCATTCTGCATGCAGACACACGCATGTGCAACAAAAACGTCACACTTAAGAATATTTGCCATTTCTACTTATCTGTGGGGATACATAGTTTGGTAACTTAATAGCTATTGCTCAAACAAACATGTCCAATCAAGTAATACTAAAAAGGAGAAGGAAAAAACCAAGGCAACAAACAGCACCTAATGTGATTCAGAAATGTTGAACCTCTCACTTTAAATACTAATTAGTCAATTTCTGCATAATTTTCTGCTTATGCATCAGGATAAGTTTTCCCATATCTCTCCCGCAAGTGATTTATGAATATGCATGAGCTGGTGGACAGCATCTCCCTCTATTCACACCAAAATGCCTGGGCGCTGCAGATCAGCTCCAGAAGGGTTCCTGCTATCTGGGGCGAGGGCAGGAGCGCGAATCTCCAGCCAAGTCTCCAGTGAGCTCATTACCAACACCCAAAGAGCAGGACCTTTTACTGGGGCACTGGAGGAATTAGGAGTCGTGCCCTGCCTGCCTGCCTGTCTGCCTCTCTGCTTCTTCACTCCCTATCTCTGCAGTCTGCAGATACTAACCCAGTCTAAGCCGCAACACTTCCGGCTGTCTCCCTTTCTGTTACAGCAGGATGGATGCCTCTAATTTGAAAGATATCTACACACAAACTGTCACTGGCAATCCTGAAATGACCAAGAAATAATGCAGAAGGAAACACACACACACACACACACACACACACCCCTGCCTGTTACACTTTCTTAAATGTACCTATTGCACACCGAATCTAATGGAGTAATACTGTCTCTGGCCAACACAGAGGCTGGCAAAATGAAGAATAATGGAGTTTTCAGGGAGGCAGGAAAACTCAGTCATTTAAAGCCATCTGTCAGAAGCGTGAATGTTTCTGTGAATTGTGAAGGCAATGTCCTTGGGAGGAAGGCAAAGTGGTCGATTGGACCAAAGGAAACAATGGTGCGAGAGTTACTGGGGCGAAGCAGTGGAGAGAGGAGGGTCATTACTTATCCACCTTTGTCAAAGAGGTGAAAACATCTACAACTGAAAAATGGATGGCTTGGTGCGCCAGCATTTCAACAAAAACTTATCATTTTGAGTGACCTGGGATTTGGACTTACTTAACACTCTCTCTTCCATGAAAAGGAGGGGCTCTATATATTGAGTGCCACACAGTTGATTTGCTTTGAGATGATGACATACAGATAGACTGAGATCTATAGAGTTTACCCTCACAGGACTAGCCTGTTCACGTCAGGTTCGGTCAGGTTCTGACATTGTTTTTTTCAATATTTGATGAGCTGCAGATGGCTTCAAATTTCACGATCGGTTTTCTCAGAGTGTCTCACCCTTAACATGTTGTACTTCTTTTATTATCTCAAACAATTTTTAGAAAGTTACAGCCATCATAAATATGTGACATGGTGCACAGTAAGAACAGACCCACAGGATTTGTCCTAGGGTACTATTTTTTCAACCTTGCAATACTTTCAATTGAAATGCTTAAAGCATTTTGCATTGATAAAATGATACAGACATGTTAATGAAGCTGTAAAACTTTGAAAGTTTTTTGGGTTCAGTTAAATAATACTTGGTGTGGAGACAGAGATGTGTTGTTAAGCACTGACTAACTACACTTGGTACTGAAATCAAAATTCTGGTATCATGACAACACTAGTTCGTAAAGCTGCAAAATCACTAGGAATGGGGCAGCTGGTGGACTAGTGGTTAGGGAGTTGCCCCTGCGATCAGAAGGTTGTGGGTTCAAATCCCAGGACTGCTAGTGGCACCACTGAGGTACCCTTGAGCAAAGTACCGTCCCCACACACTGCTCCCCAGGCGCCGTGTTCCTGGGTGCCCGCTGCTTCACTTGGTGAATGGGTTAAATGCGGAGAGAGAATTTCGTGCTGTTCACGCTGTGTGCTGTGGTGTGTTCACGTATAACAAATGGACACTTTACTTACTTAAAAAAAAAATAATGAAGCTGTGAGTTTTGTTCTGTTGTTCTGGTTATTGGTGGTTTGGACAGAATGTTCTTAGGAAAAATCTTTACATCCTGTTTCAAATTTCAGGGCCAATTAAAGCTCTAGTCTGTATTTGGCCCCTTACGGCTGCTCTGCCGTTACCTTCTCACATTGCAAGCATCCATGGGAAGAGCCGAGCTGAAGCAGGATAAGCCGGGTGAGGCAGCTTAAAGGTCTCTTGAGGATGGGGGCAAGCTGGCATGGGTTCAGGTTCAGATGGAAAACTTTAAGCCCCACATCTGCCTTGACCCCCCTTTATCGACTGAACAGCTGCCGCTGGCCTCCCACGAGTCAAGCTGGGGTTTAGTTTTCCAGCACTCGCGTTGGCAGAATGAGTGAGGCTATGTTCGGACCAAACTAAAAACGTCTGGGTTCAAGCGGGCCAATTTTGACTCCGCTTGTCAGGACCTGCCTCTCAAGTCATACTTCAAAGTGCAGTGAGACTTAATGTCAGGCCTCACTCACAGATCATTTTAGCCACATTTGTCCACTTGCTAGATTGCTGTAGCATGTCCATGGCTTTTAATAGCTGTTTCAGAATTTTCTGAGAAGCAGGTGAAGTGGACTTGACTTCCTAAAGCCCACGAAGCATTGTCTAAAATTATGTTGTATCAGTTTGTTCTGTAACAGTGATGTGTTAGGTACATGTGTGAGCCTTCTACTTAAATTAATTTGCTTGCATTGATAAACATGCATCACAGTTAGTCTAAGCAAGGCAATAAAACAATCCAACCATAAACTACAATACAGACACCTCACCTTTGCTGATGTCCTGGTACTCTAGCCACAGCTGGCGCTGCACCTGCTTGTTGGGGTACCAGATGGTGCAGGACTCTTCGAAGCCATACACAGCCTCCTGGATGTAATGGTTGCCAAACTCCTTTAGAATGGACACAAAGTCACTGCGCAAAGTGGCGCCATCCAAAGACCGGACGGCTGAACTGAAGGCTGGAGGGAGAGAAAGTGCGTGAGAGAGAGAGTAAGAGAAAGAGTGAGAAAAGTATAAGAAGCAATGACTTGATCATTTATTGCATTAGCCTATAACTTATCCTGTACAAATATTGCTTTGAAAAGTTTAGCTTTCAGTGATAATTCTTCGGCATAGCGTTAGTGTATACAGCTTATTTAGTGTAAGTTATCAGTTTAACAAAACATTTCCTGCTTGCGTTCACTGAAGAAGTTCTTCAAGAATGTCTATATTTATATTTTTTGTATTAGTTGTAAAGTGTACTTTTATTTTATCTTGTTAGCTTTTAATCTATTGTTTAATCTTTAATCTAATGTCCCCCTTCCGCTGTAACAATGCAAATTTCCCACTTGTGGGACTAATAAAGGTTCATCTTATCTTATCTTATCTTAAACCCTAAGCATTTTTTCTTATGCTTTTGAAAACATAAGTGACCCTGAAGTGTTCCACCAAATAAAACATGCTTCATTTGAAACACTGGGCAAAAATACAGCAGGAGAAGGGCGATAATGGGTGATATTAAGAACCTGGCAAAACTTTAAAACCGGAACTGTAAGTGTGCAAACTCCCTCTTCTGAGTTAGATGAAAAATTCATCATTTTAATGCTAATAGGAAGAGAGAAGCACAGAGGAGGACCACTGTGAGTGATGAGAATGAGGAAATAAAACTTTAAAGGCCATTTGCACCATTTATTAAGTGGGAAGCATTACTATTTAAAACTGCATTTGGGGTAAAGACATCGAATGAATGATATACACAAAGCGAATCAAACAAATGAAACATACTGATCCTTACAGAACATTCTATCTGTAAGTCAATGGCACTGAACAATAGATAATACCCCTGGTAGGTGTAATCTGAGGGAAAGTCTTTTGTGCTCCACCTGCAGTCAAAGCCCATGGTATAAAATAGACTCCAAAATGGCTTTGGCACATCAGGTGGCCATACTAGATTCTGCAGAGGCTTTGCTTCACTAACGACCCATCAGTGCTTATCTGGCTTAGAGAGTGTGGTGTCAGGAAATCTCCTCAATCCAACACTACAGGAAGACATTAGTCTACCAGAACAGAAAAGGACGACCAACTGTCTTAATATACTTTCCGCGACAGAACTCCCTGTAGTTCAGTTTACAAAGATATACAAATTCATTTAGAATGAAAAAAATGCTAAGTGACTAAAATGACTAAAAAATGACTAAAACGACTAAAATGAATAAAAATGACTAAATAAGCCACTATCTGTTTGAGCATTTGTCCTGCTCTTATCACTGGCCAAGTCCCAGAAACTATTAACTGTTTTAGACCGCACTTCTCAGGGCTTCAAGCACCGCTCGTCTTGAGCCTCCGCTGCTCAAAGGAAGAGGAAGACATGCGTCAAGACTCTTCTCAGTCTTGGGACCCCAGTGGTGGAATGAACTCCCTCTTCCGATCAGATCTGCGGAGTCCCTTGCTGTCTTCAAGCGTCGTCTGAAGA